>JACM01032624.1:0-17380 GCA_000787095.1 Periophthalmodon schlosseri
TGGGCCAGAATCATGGGGAGAGAGCTGATCGGCCCATTTACAGTCCCTGAAGGTGTGAAAATGACTTCTGTAAAGTATGTGGAGTTTCTGACTGACCACGTTCTTCCATGGTACAAAAAGAAGAACCATGCTTTCTGTAGCAAAGTCATCTTCATGCATGACAATGCACCATCTCATGCTGCAAGGAAAACCTCTGCATCATTGGCTGCTATTGGCATAAAAGAAGAGAAACTCATGGTGTGGCCCTCATCCTCCCCTGACCTCAACCCTATTGAGAAGCTTTGGAGAATCCTCAGGCGAAAGATCTATGAGGGTGTGAGGCAGTTCACATCCAAACAGCAGCTCTGGGAGGCTATTCTGGCATCCTGCAAAGAAATTCAAGCAGAAACTCTCCACAAACTCACAAGTTCAATGGATGCAAGAATTGTGAAGCTCCTGTCAAATAAGGGGTCCTGTGTTAAAATGTACCTTGACCTGTTAAGATGTTTTGATGGAAATAGCTTTTGATTTCAGTAATATGCTAATGATTCTAATTGAAAAATAAACAAATGACCATTTTCAGTTCTTTACAACAATAACATGGTTTGAAACTAATAATAATTGCATAATAATTTGGAACAGTGCATTTTAAGTTTTTGTTTTTGAAAAAATACTGTCATCATTGGGAGGTTTGTTCAGTAACATTCGAATTGTACCCTAAAGGCTGATGACTTGAAAATGACTGTCATGTATATTGACAATTTGGCAAAATCAGAGAAAAATATCATTTGCATAATAATTTGGAACGCAGTGTATATCACTTTTCCAGATGCTCAAATTTGCTTACAGTTGTGTCTCATATGTTACTACATTTTACTTTTTATTTATATGTACCCTATAACCTCTATGACTTGCATTATTGATGCTATGCACTGTTTTCATTTCCAATAAAAGAAGCACTCAGTTTCCATTACCATAAAACTGAATCCAATTGCCATCAATACTAACATGTATATCTTCATCACTGGCCCCACATGGGCGCATGTTTGGACCACTTTATATTGACAGATTTTTGTTTCAAATTGATCTTTGTTGCTGACGTTTGTATTTTAATGATACCAAAGAAGTGGGAAGGTCAGATGTTAAACCCTGAACCTAGTTTGGCTCAAGGGCAGGGCACACGGGTCACATGGGGATTGATGGCATTGGGTTGGCCTTAAATAACCTCTGATTAGTGTGTGGTTAAAGGGGCATGGCTTGTGGTGTAGTCCTTATTCAGAGGTCATATGTGGTTACACTGCTGGGAATAAAGACACATGACAGTTAGTAGGGCCAAATGTACTCAGAGTTTACACTTAGAGAAAATCCAGGACCAGTTTGTTGCTATGCTAATATTAAGAGATACACCAATAAAAATCAATAGTGCGCATTTCAATTATCCTGTTCTAAACAAAACACTGAACCAGCCGACATGTCTGGTGGAGTTTTCAACACTTGCGTCTATGGAGATGTCAACGTATTGTCTGTAATTAGGCCTGTCACGATAACAGATTTTGAAATGTGATATATTGCTGAAGTAAATATAGACGATAAACGATAATATTGAAACCAAAACATAAAGCAGATTTATCTCCCAAAAAGTATTCTAAATGTACACTATTTTTAAAAATATGGACTGCAAGAACTTAATGACAGAATGTAACACTTTAGTAGTTAGTTTGTATCTATAATGAGTCATAGTCAAGTCAAGTTCATAATTCAAACTTCTACAGCTCAAATCTCATCATAATGCAGAAAATTTTCTAAAAATATTGTTCCATCTGTCATGCATTGAGCAATAAGTCGATATAGTATTAATCATGACAGGCCTATCTGCAATATTCCCCAGTATGGCATTAAACTTGTATATCCAAGCAATAAATGTTTAGCAATAAAAAATCCTATAATTGAGTAAATGCAAGATAGATAGAATTAAGTAATGCCATGCAGTGGAACATTTCAGGCAAAGCAATGACCTCCACATAGAGTCAAGCAGGTGGCAGAGCATCCAACAAAAAAGTTACATATTGTAGATAGCCATTTCATATCGCATTACTGAGACAAGAAAGGCCTTTTGGTTTCCACGGCAACCACAAGCAGCATGCATGAATCTATGTCTGTGTTATCCCTGCTATCAACTTCAACTTTTCTTTTTATCTTGAAGGTCTGTAAATGCATTGAATTTACACCGTGTTATTAATGCCTATTGACTACATACTTTGCCCAATTAAATCAGTTTTCAGTTTAGAAAGTACAGAATGTCCGAGAAGTAAGTGGTATTTTGAGTACATACACTGCAGTAAAGAGCACTTGGGGACAACATTTCACATCAGTAATGCGCCAATAACGTCCTCATCAGTGGTGGCAGCAGGGATCCTTCTGTTATGATCATGTTGGAGATAGCTTTGTGATACTTTGGGCTTTAAACTTGAAATTACTGACATGAAGACATAAAGGGAGGTCGGGTACATCTCCAAAAGGCTCCCGTGGAAGAGGCAGGAGTCACGGCGGATATAAAAAGAGGAAATAGCTGGAAAGAGAGCCACAAAGATAAGGTCCACACCATTGAACTGTCCCCCTGATCTCAGCGGGATCTAATCTCTGTTCTGGGGCAAAGGGCATCTATGGACGCCCGGAGGAAGAGGACCGGCCATAACAGACACCAGGTGGTCAGGGGACGAGTGGAGAGCAGGGCAATGGAGGTTCAGCTAGGTTTAGTTATGATTGACAATAGTCTTTAGTGTCGGGATGAGATCCTAAATTGGTAAGGTTAATTGGAAAGACAAAATACAGGACTAACAAAGTGCAATATATTTTTACCTTAACACTGCAAACAAGTAGCATCTATATATGTTATATTGACTTGGAAGTTTGTCTAGGTTTTGTGACTTTTTTTGTTTATTTAGTTGACTTATTAAATGCAATTGTTTGGTTATTAAAAAAAAATGAAACCAGTTTCTACAGTATTGAAACATGTCTAAAAAAGAGATCAAAATTTGTCCAAACAAAACAAGATTTTTTTTCCAATATGAAACTTTTACTGTGTTAATATACACTGTATTTTCATTAATTTGCATGCTAATAAGCTAGCCTGGTGATTTAACCATAGACTGTATAAAGAAGTGGACTAACTGAGTATGACATCACCCAGAGCGTTCGGCTCCAGCCAAATGAAGCTCATCGAAGCTAGCAGTTATAAGGCAAATTTGAATCCGAGGTAGGAATTCTGACCACGAGTATCACAGCAACAAAGAACCAATCCGGGGCCAGGTGGTTGAAGGTAACGCCCCTTCCTGCCCGCACAGCTGGTTTAGAAAGGAACGGGCGCTTAGCAACGCTGTCATTCAAACCTGTTGCTTAACGCTAACGCTGATTTGTCTGTTATTATGTTCAACATTTTAAATGACGAGTCTTACAGCAGCAGTTAAGGAAAGATTGGCAACAGTTTCCCAATTTAAAGTGAATTGGAGCTAAAGTCGATGTAAGCTGAAGTGCGCCCATGATCACTTCCTATTTAGAACGCGGTGGCTAGCAGGTTAGCTATATCTATTTATATATACAGTCTATGGATTTAACCCACAAACTCTTTGCTCAAAGGCAGCCATGCTAACCTCTCTGCCACTGTCTTATCATATGCTGTACATTGTCAGCGGTGTAGACCAGTGTTTCTCTAACTGTGGTGCGCTGACACCTCAGCACTTTCAATGTTTGTTAAATTTAAAGTCTGATTTATCCACCTTTGTGAAATTCCTTCCTGAGAACTCTTGTGGCAATGGTGTAGTCCTATTATATACCTGGTTTAGCCTTAATGTAGACTTGAACCGGTTTGGATCTGGTGGTACACAGAAAGACAAATCTTTTCCAAAGTGGTACTTTGTGTGAAAAGTTTGAGAGCCACTGGCATAGATAGATAGATAGATCTTGAGATTAAGCCAAGATATATATTTTAATGACAGTTTGTTTTTATATATACCCATATTATATTACTGCATTTGACCTACAATGGCAAAATGACCCACTGACCCATTGCCAAAAATTGACAAATATGGATGTTGGATGTTGCTAATTTACCACAGCTAATTAAACTTCCTTCATAAATGACTAATGAAACGACATCCAACCAACCAGTCACAACACATTATCCTTCATGGCTCCCTACTTTAAGCCGCGATTAAAGTCACCCAGTTTTTTCTGTGCCACACTTGGATAATTTAACGGAATTTGGGAGCTTTGCGGTTATATTCATTTGATGTTGTCCTTAATCTCCTGACGAGTTTGCTGCTGTCGACAGGCCCATTAGTTTTGACTGGAAGAAGACGTTAACCTTGTGAATATTTGTGGTGCCACTTGGAAATTAAGCCTCTTAATATCACCCTAGGGGGCTTTTAATTCAATTTGTACTTTATTTCTGATGCTAAATCCGTGTTGAACATAAACGCACAGACGTCACTAAACATATTTCAATTATGTTGAGAGATTATTCACAATACACGAACCAGCACTAGCTCAAACATGTGACACTGTAATGGGATGCTTATGTATGAAGATGGATTGTTGGGAAATATTGTAATATGTAGGATTTGAGGTATTTTTACTGAGTTTTCAAGATACAAGGCTGCTTGTTTACATGTATATCTGTATAAATATAATCATTTATGTACTCTCTTTTTGTCCTTTCAGATGATAACCAGCCGCTTTTTCCCATACGACACCATTGTTACAGATGCTGTCCTCAGTCTGGATGAAGATACTGTTCTGTCCACCAATGAGGTGAGTGTATGAGGGATGTAGTCAACTAAAGAAATTCTAGACCTAAGAGATGCCTCATTGACCGATTAGTCAAGTGAAAAGGGGGCTTAACAAAAACAATCAAAACTATTGTGATCTGACTATGTATCTGATCCAAACTGCACTCACAAAACTACAACTACACAGGAGTTCATAGCAAAAGAAAAATATAAAATCTGTCAACTGGACAAAACGTTGTAGGAACTAACTACACTGAAACTAAAAACACCTTTTTGTTTACAGTTTCTGTTTGTAGGCTAGGTCTATTGTGCTACCCTAAGTGTGCACTGTGCCTGGGACCTGCTTAGCCTAGTCATTCATGCCCCTAATGAGTGATTTGACACCTATTTGGGGTTTGAACGACTATGCTAAGTAGGACTCAGGCACAGTGCACACTTAGGGTAGCACAATAGACCTAGCCCAACCTAGACCAATAGACCTAGCCTACAAATAGAAACTGTAAACAATAGGTGTTTTTAGTTTCAGTTTAGCAACCTCCTCCCTTCAGATATAAAGCAGTGTCCACCAGTAATCTGACCAGAACTGAAGAAGCGGCTTGGATGAGCAGCAAAACGTTTTCACTCCTACAACATTTTGTCCAGTTGACCGATTTTATATTTTTCTTTTGCTATGGATCTGGATGACTGAGGGATTACACAGATACAGGAGTTTGTGCAAAATCAATTGTTTATGCAGAAATGTACTAGGAAATGATGTATTTATTTGTAAAAATGTAGATCAACTCCCAAATCTTCACCTAACTCACACCATACATTCTCCTATCCGCTGTTGTCCCATATAAATCCGTAAACTCAAAAGAAAATAATTTACTAATACAAATTTTGGTTGACTACTGAGCCACCATCAACCGATTAATTGACTAAACAACTAAAGGCCAAATATATTTTACTTCTTCTGCTGTTCTAGGTTGTGACTGAAAACCAGTGGTTCCAAAAATAACAATTTTAAGAAAAAAATATATGAAATACTACTTCAACATAGCAGTGTTTGAAATATCGTGTATACAAGCACACCCTCCTTGTCCACATGGAGTAAAAGATGCAAATGTCTAAACACTTTATTGATCCTCGCTTGAATAAGGCAGTCGTTCCACGCACAGTCATGAATACCATTCATTACAGAGGAATTGGCTCCCTGCACCAAACAACGCAATACCCACTATAAAGCAGACAGGGAAATGTGCTTAGCCTCTATAAGGACCATTTCAAATCCAGTGGGAGGAGGGAAGTTCAGCAATGAGACAAGTTTGACCAACAGACGTCTTTGCTGAGAGAATTTAGTGCCCCGTACAATTAGATAGACTATCTCAATTGTAAAGTAGCAAACATAGACTGTATATATATAATGGGCATAGCTAACCTGCTAGTCGTCGCGTTCTAAATTGGAAGTGATTATGGTTGCGCTTCCGGCTCCATCGACTCTGGCTCCAATTCACTTTACATTGAAAAATTGTCACCCCTCTCTCTGTAACTGCTGCAGTGAGCCCCGTCATTTTGGTCTTAAAATGTTCGTATTGACCTGCTCTATATGATCCTGGCTTTTTTATTTTGGCATTTTGTCCGTAAATCAAGATATGAACATTAATAACAGACAAATCAGGTGCCTTCATTCCTCGAGGTCACTCCTGCTAACATTAGCAATAGGTTTGACTGGCAGCGTTGCTAAACGCTCGCTCCCTGCTAAACCAGCGGTGTGGGCGGGAAAGGACGTTACCTTCAACAGCCTGGCTCTTTGGTTGCTATGATACTCGTGGTCGGTACTCGGCTCCAAATTCACCCTTAACTGCTCTAGCTTCGATGAGCTTCATTTGACTGGAGCCGAACACTATGGCTGATGTCACACTCACTTAGTCCACTTCTTTATCTATCTATGGTAGCAAATCATTTATGGCCCACAGTTCAAGACAATCTCTTCTGAATTTCTAATAAACAAACATGTATTGGCTGGAGCTCACAATGATGAGATTTGCAACAGAAAGATGATTGTACTGTTGTTTAATTAAGTCCATATCATATGTGTCTGTGCCTTTCAGCGCCAGGGGAAAGGGCCTTAAATTATGATTCTAGTGAAAGTTTAATCATTTGAAAATCACGGAGCACTTTTAGGAGAAGGTGGAACTTATGTATACAGGATTACTCATGCTTATCACTCATTACAACAGTGTGAATGTTATGTTTATATATGTTATTGAGGAAGCAACATTAAAAGCTCAAAACATGGCAGTTCAGCAAAACGTGAAACCTTGAAACATGAAATTGCTCATAAATCTTTGTTGCTATTGGTGAATTTAGTGAGACGAGACGGGAGCGACAAAAACACAAAAATGAAAAGTAAAAACCGTCAAGTGATTTGAATAAGCTGGAACAACAAACTGCTTTCCCAAAGTCATTACCATTACCTTTGTGCCTGTATCATTGCTCTGTCAAAATGCCATTGTACCCGCCGCAGGGACACACCCAAGTGGTTTGTTTCAATGACAGCTCTTGTACGGAGGATATTACAAAAAGCATCCACCATCTTAAAAGAAAATATATTCATTCACTAAAACTTGACACGCTGACATTATGAGCTAAATTAAATCCAAACAAGTCCACGCTTTTTGCTTTTCAGGGCAAATTAAATCAGACTAGAATGACTTTGTTGGCAAAAAGACATTTCTCATCATTATCTTGTGCATGCCGTTGCTTTCTCATGACCTTATCAAACCTTATTTTAAGAAAATCCTCTCTCGCAGAAATTACACATTCGTAACTACAGCTCAATCCAATTAAGTTCTATGGTGAACCTGGTGCCACCCACACAATTCTGCAGCTAACATAGTGATTGGCCCTATTCCACTAAGCCGGAATGGGATGTGTCATTAAAGGAGTTTCTGTGATTTGCCCTTTGACAATTAGCAAGGTGAGGCTGGACTGGACAAGGCACTTTTTTGTAATCATTTTGTGCTTCTCCGGGGGTTAGTAAAAGGTCATGTTTTGGAGTAAAAAGGATTGAACCAGAAAGTAGAGATGTGTAATTTTACAGGTGGAAAGAAAGCATTTAAAATTCTTGTAAATTTAAAGATGCTCTACCTGATTTTTACTGTCTTAAAACATGAAAAACAGAACTAGCTCATTTTAAACTGTTTGCAGTGGTCCAAAGTTATTCCTCACTTATGTTATGCATCCCGAGCATCCAATCACTGCAATGAGATTATAAGCACTTTTCACAACTCTCAGAGACCAGAGCGGAGTTTTGCCGTGACGGTAAAGCTAACAACAACTACCATGCTAATGCGCACATCCTGATTATTGGACAATAAAATGCTTAATAATTAGATGTAGCCAAGACCTGCTTATACAGTTTGTCTGTACTGGGGCAAGACAAAATTTTGCTCAAATACATGGAAAAAATCATCATCTCATCAACAATCTGATGTCCAAATCAAACAAATTGCCAAATAAAAACAAGTTACTAGTTGTGGAGGATATCAGGAATTCAGTAACTCAAATTTGGCAATATCTAGCCCAAATAAATAGAAATTAATGTGTTCAGAGGACATACTAGGATGTAAAAACCCATACAATAGCACACAATTACAAATCTATTTTTTTTTTTTTATATTAGACACTACCGAAAAGTAGCCATTTACCTCCTAGTCAGATTGATATGCCAGCTATTAGCCCAGATGCCCTTCCATGGCTGTCATGGCCAAATTCTAACTTCCAGGAGCTAATGTGTCATCATCACAGGTGTTTGCTGTTTTCTAAGTAGTTTTAAACAAACAATAAACAAAGTACCTCGTATATAATTTAGATTGCCTTATTCAGCCTGGCGTAGTTTCATTACCACCTGCTCCTCGCTCCCCCTCAGCGCCACAGCCAGTTAAAGACCCGATCCCTTACACATTCAAATAGGCAACCAGCCCCGCAGATCCAATACATCTTTGAACTCTGCAATGTTTTATTGATCCAAACAAGTCAATGCTCACCTTTTCAGCACTAACGGGATTACCGCCATTACGCTTTATGGCAGCACAATTTGTGGCAGAGCAGCACTACGACAAGTTTCTACAAGCAAACTTTTATGACAAAGAAAAAAACTGTCAGGGAACATAAAGGAAAAGTGCGTCCGTGCTCAGTAACCCATCGCACTAATTGCCCTTTGAAAATGGAGAAGGGATTTATTGAAAAGAGCTCAAATATGTCAAGTGAGCGGGAGAATGTCACACTTTTAATATTGTAATCCTCGACTGTGCCAATTTCATAATTACATTGTTTCAGCTCATTTAAAGTGTGATTATTCCACCAAGAGCGATTACTGAAGAGAAAGCCAGTACAAACCTGATGAAGCTTTTGACTGAGCAGCCGAACGCGCCTCTGCATCGTGCCCTTTGGAAGACATTTGCAGTGTGTTCAGTGTGGGAATGTGCTGTAGACAGATAGACCGTGATCTCCTGTCAAAGAGATAGAGATAGTAGATTTGAATCCATGTAAAGCTAGCATTTTAAACATTGTTCCTGTGTATCAGTCTGGTACTTACATTTTTTAAGATTAATATTGTAAGTAAGTAATATTGTTGATCTGATATTTTGTGTTTAGTTCAGACTTGACACCTTTTGTTGTTCTTGTAACTGTTAATGTGCTGTTGTTTATGTAACTGCTTTTGTATTTTTTTTTGTTGTTGTTGTTGTTGTTGTTGCTATGCCGACAAGTTATGTGGAAGTTCTATTTGTCAGTTACTGGTCTGTTTTGGAGACTGGCTCTAGTGAGTTGAGACAGAAACAACCAGAAGAAATTTGCCGTGTTTCCTTACACCAGAATGCTACAATATGTTTTCAGGTAGCTATATAATCATAAGAAAAAAAAAGTCATTTAAATTCAATCTATTGTAATAAGTATAAAGTAGACTAGACCTATAGGCCTATGTAAAGTGCTGTTTTAATTTGGCTCTTCATGCCATATTAACTTTACTTAAAGTTGCAAACTTGTAGCTTGTTTCCATAGAGACATTATAAGTTTTCCTGCAGTGTTCCACAGGATAAAATTACACTGATCTATCTTGCATTTATTTATTTGCAGATGTTCTTTGTACTAAAGATTTTTTTAAAATTCATTCATACTGTGAGTGGGCTTGCCTCTCTACAGACATGACCTGTAACTTGGTCTGGTGGCGTGACCAGCTTGTCTCCATAGATGAGTTTAATGCCATACTGTGGAACATTCTTTGCAAAGCAATAACATGTCAGTAGAAACAAGCAGTTGGCAGACTTTATACTAGCAAAAGTTAAATAATGCACCGTTATATATTTGTGATCTTTTACACAGCATGAACATTTCTTTTCACAATAATCATAACACAAAAAATGTATATTGTGACAGCTTTAATTTGGAACTTGTATTTTTATCATTGGGGGCAACAGTAGCTAAGGTGGTTCAATTCTAGCTCCAAGTATCGATTTATTGTGTACTAGGGCAACATACTTCATCTATACTTTATGTGGTATGGCTGTATGAATGCGGTGGGTGTGAATGAATAATTCAGTGTAAAGCGGCTTAAGTGTCCAAAAAAGCTATATGTACTACTATTATTCTTGTGAGATAACGCTCCATTGTGTCTCATCTTTTCTTTTGCCTATTCTACTGGGTATTTGCATCTGTATTTTATGCTAATGTAAAATAATGCATGGAAATATCCTCTCTGAGACGGTAACTCTTTTACTAACTTGAGCATGCTTCAGTCAGTTGTGTGTCACACAGTTCTGACAACAATGGAGCATATATGGAGCATACAGCATGATATAGTTACTGTCATCAGTGTTACAGTGCGCTTTCTGCCCACATATTCTTTTAATTCTGGTTTTTCTCTGACATTTTAGATCAAGCACTTTTCCTCCTCATGTAGCCGCACCACCCCTTTCCTCAGTCCACACTTGAAAAGAAATAAGATAAGACTTCTAACACAGACGCCGTAACTCCTTCATCTCATAACATCGGACACTTTAAATCCGACCGTCTGTAGAGATTTGCACCAGATCTATGGCAGGATTGACTCTTGGCTCCATGGATCAATGCTAGCCACGTGCCCTCATCTGTATGTATGGTATAGTACGTTAGCGTTTGCATTGTAGGTGGTTGCGGTTATAGGAGAAATCACGTTGACTTAACTCTCACCTATCACTAACCTTAACACATGCTTTCACATTCACCTATTGGCACTGTTAATTTAATACATATTGATTTGATTGTTCAGGGGGATGTCAAACTAGTGCACCCTTTCTACACAGATGTCCAATACATTGTCCTATTGGATCTATGGTTTATCTGTTCTTTTATCCCTGTTGTTGTGTAAGTTAATAAAAACAAAGCATTGGGAAAAGCCAATGCTCTGCTTTTTGTGGCTTTAAAAATTGTTTTATAATAGACAATTTTCAATGTCTTTCTTCAAAACAGCTATTTTGATATTTCAGTATTCACGGGTTTCAGCTTCCTGTTCTATGCATCATTTAGAGGACCTTTTCTCATTCAAAAGATATAATATTTTGTTTTAAAAATACATTTTTCATCATTCTGAAACCCATGGATACATATCTCCCATATTTAAATGCAACTGGCCATCTTTACCTAGCGAACCAATCAAGTCCTCTGTCACTCAGTTGTTTCAGCTCTACCCATCACCACCTCCTCAGCAGCAGCAGCATCAGCCACCTCAGCCTTTATATCCTTCTCCTCAAAATATGCTATAATGTTTATTTACAGACAGTTGTATTTGAGGCTTAAAAACATTAAAATAGAAGTAGTTTGCAGTGGACCAAGTTACACACTTGCCTAACACATTCCTGGCATCCTAATTATTCACCATGATGAGTTGCTAAGCGTTCATCACAACTTTCAGAGGCTGTCACGGTAAAACTAAAAACAACTAGCGTGCTAACAGCACAATTTCTGATTCCCTGATAAAATGCTTTATAATATTGGCACCTGCCTCCCACCCAAGCCCTTCAGCCTGCCCCTGTCTCCCATATCTCTCCCCTCTTCACCCTGGTGTTTAGTGCCATAATTAGTCTGGACAGATTATGAGCGTGCTGGATCCTGTCTCCTGTCACCCACATCCCCACACGCGTCACTTCACATTATAAAGAGCAATTTAATCCGTAAAGGCGAAATGATATTTGCATGATATCATTAATCCTTGCAGAGCCGCGCTGCCGACTTGTGACACTTGGCAAGGCACATATGTCTAGACTGGCAGCCTCAACCTTTCTGTAGGCTTAGAGCAGGATCTGTACTGTAATTGCTCACACGATTGGTGACAGGAGCCGCGAGGTATCACTAAAGAACATCCACTTTCCTCCGACTCTCTCCTCCTCTCCTCCTCTTGGTAATTAATTTCCTCTGTGGGCTCTCGAAAAGTGTGTGTGTGTGTGTGTGTGTGTGTGTGTGTGTGTGTGTGTGTGAATGTGTGTGTGTATTACCAAGTATTTCATTATGTGCTGATCCCTCCATTCTCCACTGTGTCTTGGGTTGAATGTCTTAATAGTAGTTTTCGATTCTAAAGGTGGAGCTCGTCAGGTGGCTCAATTCTCCTCAAGGACAGTGGGGGCTTTATGTAACACCGAGTAATAGCTTAACTGAAAATCTGAAGTGGAGGATCTTTCAGTAAGAGGTTTTTTTTTTTTTTTGTAAATGTAGTTTGTTTAAAAATTGAATGTGCAATATGTAACTCTCTCAATGGAAATGCTATTGCAATGCATGGAAAGTTGCACAGTATGGCATAAAACTTATCTGTCACCATGGAGATGAGCAGGTGATGCTCAGGTAAGTTACAGGTCAGATTTGTGGATTGGCAAGAACACTTAATTTTACAGCAATAAAAACACACGTATTTGTATAAATGTAAGATAAAGTGTAAAGCCGTACTGTGAAACATCTCCATGGAAACAAGCAGATGCCATCCCCCCAGCTCAGTAATTTTACCATTTATTTCTAACCACTCTGAAGGTTTCTTCTAACATGTTGTTACTACAGTAGGCTCAAGTTATCCAACCTACTATCTTTATCTGTTCTGAAGCATTGATCATTTTGGTCCATAATACTGAAATCTTGTTATGTATAGATATGTACTCTGTGCTGAATATAAATATAAAATTACTACAAACAAACCATGTATACAGTAAGAAGACAACATGCAACACTGAAAAAGTACAATGAAAATCAGGCTGTTGAGAAATCACAAATTAGCAGGAAAAGCAGAAAAGTTATCACCAAACTCTGTGTAATTAAAAGTTTTAAAGGCGTTGAGGCTGTGTGCTGGTGAGGTGCTAAAAGCCATTTGGAGCTAATCTTAAGTTGCTGTGATCTGTTTACCTCAGGACCAGCTGTTTAAATCCTAAATAGTTTTGTGCTGAAATTTGCATCATGTCTTTTTTGTACTTTTTATTCCACTGCAGTGTTGTTTTCCATTTAACCTTCTCATTTCTTTTCTGTGTGTGCGCTCTCAGGTGGATTTCGCCTTCATCGTGTGGCAGAGTTTCCCAGAGAGGATTGTGGGATATCCAGCCCGGAGTCACTACTGGGACAGCTCCAGGTCACGGTGGGGCTACACCTCCAAATGGACCAATGACTACTCCATGGTACTAACAGGGGCAGCCTTCTACCACAGGTATTAGGATATCAAAAATTTATACTGTGTTTGTTTTTGAACAGTAGTTTTACCATTCAAAACCAATACAGATGAGCTAGTTTAGGCATTTTCTAAAAGATCTAGTACCCTATCTGCTTTAATTAGTTAAATATCTTATAGACTATTTCAGACTAATTTGCCATTGTCATAGAGAAGAAATTTAATTACATGTAAATATTTTTTTGGGGTTCTTTGTTACCTTATAAGACAATGACAAAAGACAAAACAGGAAGTAGAGCGTTAACTTGAGCAGAGAAGTGTTTCAATTCAAGTGTCTTTTGAATAACAGCTTATTGTCACATTCTCGCAATTCTCATTAGTCCTCTTTAGTTTTAATTTTAGAAACTCATTTGCTTCAGGCGTGAGGTTAGCCAGTAAATGAAGCTTGATGAAAAGCATTTAAGATGTATAAATTTACCATGGAACCTTTCTGGATCAGGGTTCGCCACCTGCTTGTCTCGATGGAGATGTGATTGCTTTACCTGGAATGTTCAAAATGCAAGCCCACACCATAAGGATGCATTTTTAAGGCATTTTTTAGCAATAAAAACACTTGTAATTGAATATATGGAGGATGGATAATTTATTACTAATACTACTATACTACTGAACATTCCTGACAAAGCAATGGCATCTCTATGGAGACAAGCAGGTAGCCAGAAAAGTTACATAGTGCAGCTTTAATATATTCTATTAGCTAGTTTACTTTTATTCAGTTTACCCAAAGTATTAACAATCTGAGGTTGCTAGCTTTTTGACTTGAGACAAGAGTAAATTAAAAAAAATATTCTCAAAGTACTCAAAATACTGACAAAATATTAAGGAGTTTACTACTCCCTGAGGCACTGACATTTAGTATAGTATTTAGTAGTATTCATTATTAAATATTGAGGCATAAAAGACCCAGCCTATGGAACCAACTTTTAGTGTGAAAAACATTACACAAGTACCAAGCAACTAGTACTATTCAAGTAAAGTAACAAAGTATACCTGTTTACTTCACAAAACTGAATTAGAAATATTGGCTGTGTACTTATTGCTATGTTATCAATTGCAAATGGTAGTAACTGTTAACAAAAAAACACAGGTTTACGCAATAATGTCCCAGTAAATATACGCTAAATGAGGTATAGTGAAAAGTATATATGAGGGAGAGGGAGTGGGACAGCAGGCCTTGGAGTGGAGGTGAAACACTGACAGTGATCTAGTGCTCTGGACCTGCTGCTGAGGGTGCAACAGGGCAGCCATTTTGGAGTGGGACAGAGCAGAACTGAAATGCACAAATGGGTTTCTCCTTGTGCCTTTTTGCAGGTACTATCACTACTTGTTTACACGGTACGTCCCGGCCAATCTGCTGAAGACGGTAGACCGCATGGCCAACTGCGAGGACATCCTCATGAACTTCCTGGTGTCAGCTGTAACCAAGCAACCGCCTATCAAAGTCACGCAGAAGAAGCAGTACAAAGAGACCATGATGGCACAGGTATCTATAGACATATGAATGAAGGACATTGGAATTGCTGTTAAAATTTTATATAAGGCCTTAGTTGGTTCATACAAATTAATCGTTAAAATTAAATATATAACAATTCGAATCAACAGTGTCCAGGTCTATTTGTAACCTACTTAACCTTTTTGTGGGAAATGATGGAACAGGTTGGAGGATGCACCGACAAACCTTTGGTCCCTAAGGGCGCATTTACATTTGCATACCTTCCATATTGAAATTGGGACTAACTGTGACTAAACCCGGAATTAAGCAGGGACTAAACTGGAACTAATCCAAGACTAAAGCAGGACCAAACCAAGTCTACATACCTACTAAACTGGGCTCAATTCAGGACGAAACCAAGAGATGTATGAACACACCCTAAGACTATAGTTACAGCATTTCCTTTTGTTGACTGATAGTGTCGCCCCCTTGTGCTTAGTTTGACTCTGACCTTATCTCAGGAGCCCCCCTCCCTCTCCCCCCTCTCTCTGGTGTGGATGTGCCAGTCCTTATACACACGTCTCGCGGTCAGCCTGTGGTGATTGATAGCCTGACCGCAGCAGCACGATGACTCTGCAGTATGGACCCTGTGATCAATGTCTTAATTGTGAAGGCAGGGCAGCAAACTTACCAAACTTACTCCCATTTTTTTTCTTTCTTTTTTATAGCAAAAGAAAATTCAATTCTGTCAACTGGACAAAAGTTTTAGAGTGAAGACATTTTGCTGCACATCCAAGCGGCTTCTTCAGGTCTAGTCAGATTGCTGGTTGACACTGCTCTATCTGAAGGGAGGAGCTAACTACACTGAAATAGTGCTCTCACACCTATTAGCATACTGGCTATCACTATTGTTTTTCATGTTTTGATTTAGGTCTGAGGATGGAGTTATAAATAGGAGATAAATTATATCTAAGGCCCCCAATTCCTGTTCAAGATGGGTTGTCTTTCTTAACAAAAATTGCCTCTTTTCTTTGGCTAAGATCTGTACCTCACTATCTTCAAAGGAGTGGTTAGTGGCTTTGAGATGAAGTTGTACAGCAGAGTAGGGTCCCGAGCTGCTCTTGTGACGTTATTGGTACATTCTCTTATGGAGTGGCTGTTTTGTGTTTCCAATATAACGCTCACTGCAGTCTTCACTACACTGAATGGAGTAGACCACATTGCTTTGTTTGTGGCTTGGGGTTTTGTCTTTTGGTTGAACCACTTTCTGTCTTAAAGTGTTTGTAGATTTGAAATAGACTGAGATTTCATGCTGTCTGAAAATCCTCTGAAGCTTTTCAGACACACCAGCTGTGTAAGGATACAGGTTACACCTTTCCTTCTAGGTTCTGATTCTTTGTTCTGTTTTTTGGCTCTCTTAGATCTATTAAAAGCCCATTTTGGATATCCACAAGCAGAGAGGGCTTCGTGCACATGTTGTTCTTCTTTCACTTTTCCCTCTGTGCTTGTAGGAATACTCTGTGGTGTAAAGTTTGAATAACATGCGTTACGTGCGAACAACAACGTTTGTGCTGCAGTGGATGGTGTGAATCGAAAAGCAGGTGTTGGTCGGTGTGTGTGGGCTTGCAGAAGACTCCTACCTGGAGTCACCAGTCCTCTCCTATAGTTACTGCACAATCTGCACAATTCCGATCCACAGCATTAATATGTGGAGTAAAGGGTTCATGATCCGAACATCAAGTTCACACAGGAAGAGGCCAAGGAGAACAAATTGGCCTTAGATTTTTCAGTAGGAGAAAAGGTGTAACCATTCCTTACACAGCTGGTGTGTCTGAAAAGCTTTAGAGGATTTCAAACCTACAAACACTTTAAGACAGAAACTGGTTCACCCAAAGGACCAAACCCAGAGCCACAAACAAAGGAATGTGGTCTACTCCATTCAGTGAAGAGCACAGTGAGCGTTACACTGGAGGTAGGGAAGATGCAGTGAGCCTTATATTGGAGAAACAAAACAGTGGCTGCACCAACACCGTCACAAGAGGCAAGGCAAGGCAAGTTTATTTGTATTTGTAGCACAATTCGTACACAAAGTAATTCAAAGTGCTTTACAGGATAAGAAAGACATTAAAATCACAATACAAACTAATCAAAACATAAATAATCATAAATAATCATCATAAAATGAACATTAAAGGAGACAGGTGTAGAATAAAAGCCTTTCAGTCATATGCACAGCTAAATAGAACTGTTTTGAGCCTGGATTTAAACATTGTCAAAGTAGAGGCCTGTCTCACATCTTCAGGAAGACTGTTCCAGGTTTTAGCTGCATAAAACTGAAACGCTGATTCCCCATGTTTAGTCCTGACTCTGGGCACCAGCAGGAGGCCGGTCCCTGAAGTCCTCAAAGTGCGACTGCTGACACTTTCTCTATGATTCTTTGGGCCAAAGACTATGACTTCA
>KN473007.1:788-18101 GCA_000787095.1 Periophthalmodon schlosseri
TCTGCATTTGACACCTACTGCAATGCAGCTTGGGCAACCTGTGAGGAGCAGTGGGCATCTCAAGATCTCGGTCAGGACTACTATAACTGGAGGATTATTACCTATTGTGCATGTTTTGGGTTGTAATAGGATACATTTAATGGTATACCTGCGTATGTATTTTTGTATTTCATTAAATACCACCATAACAACTTGACAATGCTGTATGTCTGACCCTGGAAACTAAGCAGGGTTGAGATTACCAGTGGAGCGGCAGTGGCTCTAGTACAGGGGTGTCCAAACATTTTTCACCGAAGGGTCAAATATTGAAAGATATTAGAAGCAGAGGTCCACAGACTGGTGATCAATACAGTGAGTCATTCAGATGGATGCACTTTACATGGCTTTGACAGAGCCACTGTAGCTTTAATGAGGCTCAGAGTAATCATTTTAGGTCTGTATCACAATGCATTGTAATGTTATTGAGGTTATAGTGGTAGAAATACTTACAATTTCAGCAAAAAGTACTGCCTATATTTATTTGGGACAATTCAGCAGAAAACCTGATGGTCAACAGAAATCAGTCTGAGGGCCGCCATTGGCCCTCTGACCATCGTCCTGCTATAGAGTTAGTTCTATTGTAACTTTTCTGTATCACTCCATAGTTTGGACACCCCTGCTCTAGTACAAACTGTTGTTGTGTCCTTAGGCACTTCGTCCACCTTGCCTAGTATGAATGTGCTGTGAGTGGTGGTGGTCTGAGGGGCTGATGGCACAGATTAATTGGCATTATTAGATGTTATTTTTTGCAGTGTACCAGGACTGGACATGCTGAGTTAATAATTGGACACAAAACCTCATGACTCATGACCTGTAATCTCTTGAGAGTCAAGTGACAAGTCTGACATGTTTGTTATGATAATGGTATAAGCCTCTGAATATAATGTAAAGCAAATGTACGTCAGCTTCAGGAGTTAAAGTGGAAACAGTGTTTGACCCCTGACTTCACTTGTGGTAAGACAGTGCAGTGTTTGTGTAAAGAGTTCAGTACAGGAGGCAGCTGCTCTCTGATGATATCTAAAGAGCTGTTTGTTGCACTGTGAATATAGTGTATGATTCTGTTTTTTAGCACATACTTAATCTTGATTTAAAATGTGTTGTATGCAGTGCTTTCAGTAAAAAAAAAAAAAAAAAAAAAGGAAAGAGGCTATCTTAAACTAAACTGTTCTTTGCCTAAGTTCAGTGGCAAGACTGTTTTTAATAAATGCAAGTTATTTAAGATTTATAGATAACATGGTTAAAGCAAATATAATTGAAAAACACATATGTTTAACAGATTTTTTGGAGTGTAGTGGAGAGTTGGCCTGTCTGGATGGTTTCTGCCAGGTACTCCTGTTTCCCATCAACCTCCACATGCACAATATATATCCTCCAGCTAGGTACTCCTGATTATGATGCTTAAAGCTATCATCTGTAATTAGATCCAGCCATGTTGTATTCTCACATATCACCACTAGATGCTATCTATGTTACTGCATTCTGATAGTGTGCCAGCTTTGGCCTGACAGAAGAACACCAGAGAGCACAAAGGCCAGGTGAGGGGAGGGGGAACAGGTCTCACATCTGCCATCTAATTAGTTTAACATTAGGCTACCTGGACATTCTGATGCTGCATGACATCACAATCCTGAGCATGTGAACGAGAACTATTTTGTTTTCTTGAAATGGAAAAAAAAAAAAAAAAAGATTGGTTGGCTTTCCGTTTGTATATAAGCCTACGTTTTGATTCATTTTCCATTGCATGTGAACTTCTTCCATGCACCATAATTTTACATACAGTGATGTCCAACTGCTTTGTAAATATACACCAGTGTGTTTAATTAAGCACATCAAAAAGACGACATGGATGCTATAAAATATGATTTATTACTACCACAAAAGTACATGTATATATAAAAACAAAGCTACTTTGGCATAGTCTTTTAATCTTCCAGACTTTATTTTCTCTCTTCAAAAGTACGTCGGTGGTCTCTCCATAAACCATCCTATTTCAGAGTACAAAGCCAGTTAAGATGTGGCGTTGAGGAAAACCAAGATGGCTGACATAGATAGAGACTTAATGAAAAGCACACAGCCCAATCAGATGATCCCAACAAAAGGAGCTCATTTGTCCCAATACAACATAATCCAATCAATTTCAATTCATAACCCTTAATACACATACTGTTTGGCTTCTCAAAACAACTTTGGTCAAACACACACCTACATAAAATAATCAGGTATATAAAATAAATGTAACTAATCTATTATGATCAAAAATATATAGTCTCTTTGTCTTGTGCTTGTTCACCAGTTAAATTATGCAAACGTTTTAAAGGCACTATTTTGCAGAAGAAAGTCTAATGGATACATGACCTATTGCCTACGGTAGATAATGTGAGCAGGCTTGAAGAAGCAGGAATAATTACCCAATAGGGGCTTGCATTACCACTTGTCTTGGTTTGGTTCTGGTTTCAGTCCAGTTTGGGTCTGATAAAAACTTGGTTTAGTCCTGTTCTAGTCCTGGTCTAACCCAGGTTTAATTTTGGGGTTGGTCCCAGTTAAGTCCCAATTTTCATGTTGTGTGTGCAGTATATACAATATACAATATATTGAAGATTTTTTTTTTTGGCAACTTTCAATTGAATTTAAACCTCATGTTATATTCTTTTGCATGTTTTAATGTGTAATAGAGTGGTTCTCAATCTCAGGTATATTTGATTGGACGGTATAGACCACCACATAACTCAGTGTATTGCTTTTCCACTATACTTGCAATAACCTTTTTTCACCATTTATAACCAAATATAAAAGTTTGAATATATAACTTTTATGTTGCATATTAAAAACAAGATTGTCCACACATATATCGCCTATGATACTGCTCCTGTGTGCTACTTCTCCTGTGTGCTACTCCAAACTTGTGTGGACAACTATCTCTATAGGAAATAAATAAATTCCAAAATATATGAAATAACCACATGTACAAAATATGAATCTATTTGATACAACAAAAATATATAGTATGCTCCAGCTAATCTTATGTAGTGGCAACATTGAACAGACAGTCTCTATTCCAGTCCTACATTACATACAATCCCTACATTTCTTGGCAGAATTTTCCAGTCAGTTACTTTCCGAGAAAACAAATATATTGCCACTTTTACAGATACAAGTGAAGTCTTCATAGATAAACTTGGTGTGGCCGTTGACACAATATGAGCTGTTCAGTCAGTACATTGTAATGGGAGCCTGTGTTAAACATGTGAAACAGCTGCCCTCCTCATGACTTCGAGAGATGTGGTGATAAAACAGTTCAGACTCTTTTCTCTTGTGACTAAAGTCCGATGGAACGGACTGTTTTCAACACACTGATGACGTCAACAGGAGATATAATGCAACAAGCCAAGCCAGGAGCTCCATCGTTATTGTCCAGACAGTGAAATGTGTCCTCTATGGGAAATACTGTTTAGTGTTTTTTTAAATAACAGATTTCAAAAGGACCTGCCTTTAGAAACCAGCTGTAAATATCTATGAGAGAAATTAGCATAAGCGTTGGTACACTATGTAAATTTCTGGCATGGGGGTCTGTTACCCTACTTACTTGTCTCCATAGATACGCTAATGTTTTCCCTGGAATGTCCATTAAAAATACCCACTTAGCATTTTAATTACTCAAATATTACTTCAAAAAGATACATTCTTAATGTGCGCAGGTTTGCCTCTCCACTGACCTGAACTGTAAATTGAACTGTGAAGTGGCATCATTTGCTTTTCTCCACTGAGATATACTATGGAACATTCCAGGCAAAGCAGTAATATCTCCATGGAGACAAGCAGGCGGCAGGACCCTCCACCAAAAAGTTACATAGTGCTCCTGTGTTTCCTAATTTGAATGGTTGAATTGCCTACATTTCAGTGTGAATGCTTGATACATGTATAATTGTTGGCAACTTGCAAATTATAGACATCATAAAGCTACTTTGCTAAAAAAAAAAAATAAATAAAAAATGTCTAGAATGTGGTTGTGACAGACAAGACCATGAAGATTACTTTATGATGTAAATACTGCATCAAGATTAACTCCTGTCCAGTTTTTTAGCCTGCTTAAAACATAAAGGGCATATTGTATTATAAACAAAATTAGTGAACAATAATACAATAATAATAAAGACTGCATGTTGTATCTAATTACTCAAATAACAATGTGGTTCAGACTGGTGTTGCTTTAAATACTGTGACCTTCATGCTAAATACAAAACTGATTAAAATTGCATTTTTCTCCAAGGTTAGACCAAGAAAATTTAACAAGTGGTTTTGATATTGGTTTAATTACTGTTGAATAGACAGTAAGACCTGGGACAGATTTTAGTGCCAACCTCAGACCTCCAAATACACAAAAGCTAATTAATTAAGCTAATCCTATTCATTTGTATGTCTTTCTGGTAATATTGAGCTTGTAAGTGCTTTTATTTTATCAGGAAAACTTAATGAATGCTATTAATGTTCTTAGCTCAGCTGTTGGAAAATGTCTGTCTCATGAGGTATCACAGCTAATCAGTGCTAATATATTGTCTGTATGTACATGTGTGGAGTTCTACGCTAAAATAATTATAGATTTGCCACTTATAATAATACTATGCACAAATATACATGTGCCTTCAATACACTGTTTCTATATAAACACTGAAAATATCACCTAAAAACATATGAACACTTAATTGTCAACAGAAGTTATACTTAAAGGTCCAGTGTGTAACTTTTCTGGTGGACGGTACAGCACCTAGTTGTCTTCATGGAGATGTTATTGCTTTGCTTGGAGTGTTCCACAGTATGGCATTACACTTATCTAGCACTATAAATGCACTGGCACAGTGTACAGGTCAGATCTGTGGAGATTCTAACCAAGACAATAACATCTTAATGGAGACAAGCAGGTGTTGTGCTGTCCGTCAGTAAAGTTACGCAGTGCACCTTTAAGTAGACAGAGAAATTGTGAAAAAAAATCAAGCAACTTTGACAAATTGGATGTTTTCAAAAGTGAGTCTAAACATCTCCAAAACCCAGGTCTTGTGCAATGTTCCAGGTCAATATTGCTTTGCTTCTTGTCTTAAGACAGAAAAGTCTGAAAAAATAAAGATGATGATGATGATGATGATGAATATCAAAAGTGGTCCATTAAAGTAATAGTGGAGTGATGGCTGGCCTTGCCTGGTCCAGTCCAACAGATGAGAAACTGTAGCTTTAATGGAGAAGACGCTGGGCTGGGTTTGTAATTGGTTGCATATTGAGCCGGTGATGGTTTACAATAGCCATTTTCACACACAATGCCACACGGCTCTTCTCCAGACATTATCCTGGTGGCCCGTTTGTGTGAATGCGCGGACCAACCTTGTCTTCTCTGGACAATAAATGAAGGTTTAACTGCAGTGTGCACCAGGTGTGTCAGCTCAACAGACCTGTCAATGCAAACCGCACATACAAAGAGACAAAGGCATCAAGATGACTCCTGACCAACAAGTGGACCCTGACCAACAAGTGGACAGGGCACGACACTGGAGGTGATGGTGCGGCTGATGCTGAAACACACTGAACAGTGTGTAATGATGTGAACCATCACAGGCATTTGACAGAACGTGTGATTCACATTATTTATTTATTTAGATATTTATTGCTAGAAATGGTATATTTGAGAATTTATTTAGCCTGTTTAATAGACCAGTATCCTAATTTATTTTGTTAATCATATATTGATCATTTCAGTGTAATTTTATTTAATAGACCTACCATGAGATCAGCTGCAATTTCCCCAAATTAACTTTTTTTTAAACACACAATCATACACAGTGCTGATTGTGAATGTGTAAGCCCTAGGCATAGCCGATATCTAATAAGCCCCACACACAAGTTTACAGGCCCCAGTCAGCGTCATCTACAGCTCAATTGAATTTCATCAGCAGACGCACGCGCAAGAACGGCCGGGAGACATGTGGGGAAACTCAGGATTAACTTTCAATAGTAACTTTGTGCTGCCGAGTTCAGGACAGACTTTGGACTGCTTGGAGCAGAATTTGAAGAGAATTCGGAGAAACAGAATAAGAGAAGCAGGATAACAGGAGACAAACAAGGAAAGCAGCAGACGTGCCTCCTCCCATAGCCGCATGGAGCCCTCAGTCTCTGCTGTCAGGATTTTCTAAGGACAACAGAGGTTGCACCTGTCTCTCCAACATAGATGGCCTACCAGTTTAATACGCATTTGCAGCGCTCCTCCTCCTGATAATTAAGAACGTCAGCTAAAGAACTTAATTTATATTTTCTCTGCCTCAAATTTGCGGATTATAGCAAAAAAGTTTTTATGGTCAGCGTGCTTCCACCCCATGCAGCTCTTTAACCCAGGTGTGTATTAATGAAATTGTCGGGGCATAATCTTGCTAGGATTCCCTGCACCTTGTCTGAGGGTGGTGTGTGAAAATGGCTAATGTGTTTCTTACAAGTCCACTGGGAATTCTTGAGTCCTTCTTTGCTCTACTCCTCAGTGTTTTAAATGCAGTCTTTTTCAATATTTTAGTCACTTGATAGTCTGAGCAGTGTAGAGTCTGTGATTTCTCTTATAAGTGAAGTTAGTTGGGAGTTGCATAACAGGCAAGTGATCATATGTTATACTTGAATGGTTTACAATGTATATGTCTTATCCATTGTAGGTTCGAGTCCTTTGCTCTATTTGTCAGTGTTTTAAATGCAGCCTTTTTCAATATAGTAGACCCCAGTTTCACCTATAGTCTTGGGCTGATAGTTTGGGTTGCCCAGAGTCTGTGGTTTCTCTTATAGATGAAGTTAGTCCTGTGTTTTTATGAAGAGGAGGAATATTTTTGGGAGCTGGAGCGAGAACTGGAGCGGTCGAGTCCGTTCCCGTGACATGAGCCTTTCCAACTGCGTCCGGAGCCTCGTTTGTCCAGAGGAGAGGTCCTGTAGCACCAGCAGCACAGGCAGGACTGGAACACAGACATATATTAGAGATATTAGAGATATATAGAGTCTAATACAGTGTTTCTCAAACTGTGGTACACAAGCTCTTCAGTATGCGGGTTAGATTCAATTTTATCCACTTTTTTGTCTTTGTTTAGAACTATAGAATTGGTGGTACTCGGAAAGCCAAATCTTTTCTTTGGTGGTACTTGGTGTGAAAAGTTTAAGAGCCACTGGTCTAATATTTGCTATGGGCATGACTTAGGTGGATTAACCAATCGGAAAAAAAACAAAAAACAAACTTTAGCTAACATGGTGGCTAATGAGTAAAAAAAAATGAAAAGATCAAAGCATCTGAGAGACACGTACACATACAAAATGTTATTGATAGCTATTGGTACTGGTAACTAACCATTTAGTTTTATTTCAGTATGATTTAACATTGTAATACAGACTACCAGATATGTTAATGTTGGTAATGCAAATGATTTTGTGAGATTATGAATTTAGAATAATCAAAGTTAACAAATTAAAGTAAAAAGCAGATATGATACATTGACTTTAAAGGGACTAAACCTTATTTGGCTTAGACACAACAAGAAGTCTTAGATATAAATCACTTGAGTCACATCGGAAAGACAAACACGCACATGGTATATACAGGGGCGGCGCCAGACATTTTTGGTTGAAGGAGATATGGGGGTGCTAATTTCTTCAATGGGGGTGCTTACTTAACAGAGTCTTTTATGGACACGATTACAACCCCTCCCCCTACCATGTTTGAGTCGCTGTTTTAAACCAGCTTAAATGCAGTTAGCCCATGTAGAGATTTCTAAAAACTTAATATAGAGATTTTTTTTGTAGTCTCATTTTGAACACTTTGTATTTACCATTTTTTGTTATGACTGAATGTGCTATTAAAATGAGGCAAAAATCTTTGGGGGAGCTATGGGGGGACTGGTGCCCCCTCAAGCTATCCCTCCCCTACTCCCCTAGTGCTGTCCCTGGTTGTATATAAACAGAACTTCCAGTAGTGTATTGGGACGTTTTAATTAAAATGTATTAATTTTAATTTATATTTAAAATGAAGATAATCTTTTATGCTTGTTACTGAGTACCTAATTTTCGGGGCTACAATGTATTTGCTGACTGACTGTGAAAATTTGCTTTTTTTCTGTTACCGTTTCCATATTCATATATGTCTTGAATATTATCTTATCATAAATGTCAGCTCTTCCATTGACAAATCCATGACCTCTGTTACCTGGAAGCAGTTTTTAAACTTCTGACTGACAAAGTACAGGGCGATGGGGTTAATACAGGAGTTTAGAGACGCCATGTTGATCCCGATGTAATCCATCACCAACAGGAAACTGCCATACGACACAAGATGGAGGTTACAGTTTAGCAACAGGAAGCTAAAAACAATAGGATTTCATGGTATTTTTGCTGTGCGCTATCATGGGACTTGTATACCTGAGCAGTTCACAGCGGTTTGGGTCATTTTGGTCGTAGATTGTCTTCTTTAAAATGCGGCTGAGGTGAAGGGGGAGCCAGCACAGAGCAAAGATCAGCACCAGGCAAAAAACTGTCTTAGCCACTTCCCGTCTCTGTCACGAACAACATGTTATGAATGGACTTTGTGACGTGATAGAAAATACACATGTCAAGATTACTCAGATAAATGTGACTGTAGAGGTTACAATTTTCAGCTGTATCAAGTTCTGTTGTAAGAATTTTGAGAATTATATGAATAAATATGTTTTTACCGTTGTTTATACTCACTGTTCTGATTTTAAATTTCATAAACATGACAGATACAAGATAAATATGTCAAATATAGCATTTACTCATAACAACTGTAATGCTGATGTATTCTTAATTACGAAAACATAGAACATAAACTTAATTTGGTTTGCCAGCTTCACTGCTGAAATCCAGTTGTTTAAACCTAAAAGGACTCTCTGATCTGAATCCTGACTACCTAAACCCAGCACCTGCAGCCAATCATTATGGCCTGTCCATATACTTCGAATGAGAAAAACTCTAAATGCAGGTTAAGGCACTGGCAACCCAGGTTCAGGTGTGATTATAGTATTTTTTTTTTATCATTAAGTTTGTAGGCTACATGCTGTACCTGTAACTATACTGAACTATTCAGAACATTCTCTATTAGAATGTGAATGAAGTCTTTCACTGTTTAGATATGGTGTCAATAAATAATATGTGTAAAATTGTGATGATCTTTCTCACTTAGAATAATCATCACACTAACACTTTATATTGTGACATGCCTAATAATACCTGCGATTGTTTTAGATCAGTACCTGCTTCATGTGGTCATTGAGGGCAATGCGCATGCCTTTTTTGCGACTGAGCATCTCACAGGTCATGAGAGTGTAGAAGATAAAGGTACAGGCCAAAGGGAAGCAAAAGTAGAAGCCAAACAGCCACCAGTCCTTCACATTCCGGTAAAACTGTGAAGACAATAAACATATTAAGTACATTATGCATTACACAGTACTTTATCAACCATTTGTGTGTTTATTTGTTTATTTAAAGCTGCAATATGTAACTTTTCTGGTGGGGGTCTGTTACCTGTTTGTGCCCTTGGAGATGTTATTGCTTTCCCTGAGGTCTTCCATAGTATAATAGTAAACCTATTTACTGTATCTTGCATTTATTTTATTATGGGTGTTTTATTGCACAAAAATGATTTCAAAAACACACATTCTTACTTGGAGTGGGGTTGCCTCTCCACTGATCTGACGTGTAACTTGGCCTAATGGTGTCACCAGCCTATCTCCATGTAGACTGATAAGTTTAATGCCATACTGTGGATCATTACAGGCAAAGAAATAACATGTTCATGGAAACTAGAAAAGTTACACAGTGCATTAATTATTTGTATTTAATTATTTGTATTGTCACACTGTACTTAAAAGTTGTAGAAATTGAAATGAAATATTTTTTCTCTCCTAAAATTGTGCAATAACAGCACATTATGACACTGTTACAGAAAGTATAAGAACAACACAAATCAGGCTGTTTTCAGTTAGTTTTCATGTCAGCATTAATGAGGTCTGACAAGCCAAAAATGCCCCATGACTCCAGCTTTTGGCATATTGTGAAAGACATATTACCACTACTGGTTACTGTCAAAGTTATTATTTGAAAGCCCAGATTAAAATGTATAGACAGTTTATGGTCCATGTGTGCGTAATGGAAATTGGAAGCGACATTTTGAATGCTACAGTACAGTACCGTCACAGTAAATAAAAGGTTATTAAGTTTTTGTTAAAATTTTCTCCATAGCATCTGAGTGATTTGGATCTGCCCTTTGGAATAAGAATATCCAAGGTTAATCTGACCATCAAGATCAAACGTTTTTTTTTTTGTTTTTTTTTTAACAAATCGTCTTTAGCCAATTTCCACAATTTCCTCTTTCGCCGCTGGACATAATCACATGTTTCTCTGTTAGGGTGCGTCCCAGATGAAATGTGCTCTGAAAAGTGAGTTTCCTGTTTTCCAATCAGCAACAAATTTTTGGCTGAATTTAAAACAAAATTAAAAGTAAAAAAATGTGTGTTTGATCTGCAGGTGGTTGCATTTGATGTGGTCCTTTTGTTGACAGATTTATCTCCAAGAACATTTTACTTTCAGTCAAAACTATTCTTAACACAAGTATTTAGTGAATTCTTGATTAGATTTGATGTATTGTATGACTTCATTCTCGTATATTTCCCCCATATTGTATTTTTCTTGCTGCACATGTGTGGTACAGATTTCAACGTGACAAAAACAGATATTTGGGCCAAGATATTACTCATTACCAAGCCAATTAGTGTTCAGGTTTCAGGAATGTTGTAATGAGGTGTTTAGCTAAAACACTTGACACATAAGTTAACCTTGTAATCATGCATTTTATCTCAAATTTAACTCTACAACTTGGCATGTACTGAAATAATGAAATTTAAACTTCTGTAAAGTTACTTTGCAATACCTCTTGAAATAAAAAAAAATTAAACTAGGTTGGCCAGACCCATTCACTTTCTTTCCAAAGTGGAGTAGGAATCATTACCAATCAACCAATTTCAAAACTGTTGTATTTTAGTAACCCTTTTTACAAATATTTTTGGCAGTACAATTTTGAAGTCTTGAAATCAGTCCTAGTGTAACTAACGTTATATAAAAAAAAAAAATTAAAAGTTGTGAGCTTTCTGAACCTGCAACATTACAATATAATCAAAAGTACAGGACCAAGTCATATCATATCACCCATGATTTGTTTACTTTGGGGGCGATATGACATCGTAATGTTTATTTGCCTATGCACTGAATTTGAATTTATTGATTTGGGACAATGCACTGAAACATTAATGTTATAAAAAAAAGAAAATATTCCATGTCCCAGGATTTAGCAATAATGGTAGTTTCCACCTGCAGTATCTGGACATGGTTGATGTCACAAATTACAAATACATTATACTGTACTACTCATACACCTAGAGCTGCTCAAGCACTGACTGGAGACTCTACAGATTCTCAAAACTACAGAGTAACTTTCACTTTCCTCCACTGTTTTGTATACCATATGCACTTTCCATTCTTCTGTACTTGTACCCAGAGGTGTTTCTAGGAGCTCAGCCCAGACAGTTCCAAGTGTATCAGCATTTGTGTGGCCATGTAAAAGTGTATCAAATAGGGGGTCTGAGGGTCCTCCCCCAGAGATTTATTATGCATTCTGGTGCATTTTAATAGGTTCTGGGCAACTCAAATCTGAGAGTATTTTTAATAGACATAATGTGACACTTGAATACCTATTTGTGTATTTGAACTATTAACTATTGTTTACAGATGTATTGCCTATTGGTGAGGGTACTTTAAGAGTCACTGTGTCACACCATCTTTATCATCATAAGCAAATCACATGCGTAAATAGTTTAGCGGGGTGCACCTCACTGGAAGATTATAAAATCAACAGTAGGCCTTGTTTTTTTATTTTTAACATTAGATTAAATAATTGACATTCCAGAATCCTCCTGTGCCGTTTGTCTGACTCTTTCACAGTAAGTCTCTCCCTGTTTCTGTAAAGTAGCTTTTATTTTGTTAGAGCAACATAATGTGTTACCTGTTGTTACTTCTGAACCAAAGAAGTTTTGGATTAGTAGTGGGCTTCATGGACAACTATTGACAGATTCAACAGATGCACTGAATGCAGATGCATTTACACTCACAGATTTTTATAATCATGTCAAAAGAAAGTGCAGAATCACAAAGATTGCAGCCCTTTACTGCTGCTGCCGCCCCACGCCCCTCTGGACCTCGTTTCTGCCCCAACCCCGAAAGGAAGACTGGGTCTTAACTCGCTAAAAAGTGACAGATGAACATCGCGGTCTGACGTGCAGCACTTTACCTCTAGGGCTGTCACTGCTGGGCTCCCTGTGTCATTCTCTCAGCTCAAGTGCCTAAAATCAGAGATTTGCACGAGACTGGCTTTTCATTCCCACTCCCGCCCAGTCCCGACTGCCCGCAGAGAGATCATCGTGAGCCCCGAGTTTTTTTGTTTATTTTTTAATATGCTGCCTCTGCTGCATAAAACGTCTGGCCCCAGATTCCTACGAGCAGCACAGCAGTGCCTTATGAAGGTTTCACATCTTACTGCAAAATAAAACCTCACTAATATCACTGTAAAAATCCATAGGTTTAAAAAACTATTTAGACTGGGATAAATGTAAGACACCAAAAAGGCTCATTCATATCATATCATTCATATATAAGTCACACCCAGTTGACCCTAGTTGAACAATTCCTCTCACCTGCTCTCCCACAGACTGTCCTCACCTGCAGCAGCGAGCGGAGACACGCTCACGGTGTGCGTTAGTTGTCTTACTGCTGTTTACAATACAACTGACTTGTCATTTGGGATATGAGCGGGACTCGGGAATCGGGACCAGAGGAATTTAAGTCTGAGCGCCCGCTCCCGCCCGAGACCACATCAGTCCTGCCAGCTGCAGGTTTCAACTACAGACCCAGCGGCCTGAGGGACAGTTTGGATTCGGGGCTAGACCTCAAGACAAAATTGGCCAAGTGACGATTATGTGTGTACCTTCATGAAGCTGGTTGTCTGCTCGGGGTGCAGCAGACACACCCTGAGCTTGGTGCCTCTGTAGGGGAACTCCATCATGTCAAAGGCCAGAGCCTCTGGAACAGCCAGGAGCACCGCCAGGAGCCAAATCAGCGTCACCTCCACCGCCTTCCACAGAGGGATGCCCATGCCTTTAACACGGCTCCACGACGTCACCGCATGGTACCTATAAAGAGAGAGGGGGACGTACAGTTTAAGAAGGGCTCCTATAGAAACACCATAAAAACAGCTAATATTTGATGATGTTTAAATTAATACACTGCAGAGAAGTAGCCTAATATCTGTAATGATATCTAAGTGAGGATGAGTTCATTTGGTTTGGCAAGTCATGTTTCCTTTAAAACCCAGACTTTTCTAGAAGATACTATAGCAGAATATTTTCTAGTGGAAGGTATGCCACATACTTATCTCCATGGATGCTATTGCTTTGCCTCCATGGGGTCAAGAAGGGGGCGCCAACAGGCCAAGTTATAGGTCAGATCTGTGCAGAGGTGAGCTTGCTTATAAGAATGCATATTTTCAAGGTACTCTTTTAGCAATACCAGGATTGGCCCTAGTAAGACTTTCTGCAAAATTTGAATTAAAGATTTGCTTGAAAACTCCCACCAATGTCTGCCTCAAATCTATCAACCCAAACCAACATGGCTACCTTCAGTTTTCATGACAACAGCAGCTTAACGTGTGTCTCTGAATCTTTATGTAGTTATCACTTAGTCTGTCCCACTCACCGGTCGATGCTGAGTGCACAGAGGCTCAGGACGGTGATCCCCACTGAGGCCTTCTGGATAAAGGGCATCAGTTTACAGATGTACACCCCAAACGGCCAGTCCTCTGCCAGGAGCTGCAGAGACACAAAACAATATGAGACATTTTTTTTTTTAATTTTACATTAAACGTTTCAATACGTTTAAGGGGGCTCTTGGGTAATTTCTATTGGAGCAGTTAGAGATGAGGTTACATGAGGAGTTTGTCTAGCTTTGATCGGTCATTGGTGGTCCACTTAAATTGAAGTATAAATAAAAACAACAACTATACTGATCCATAACAGAAAGTATATGCCATTGCAATTTGAGGATAATTGTTTAAAGATTGTAATGATCTAATATTTTGTGTTTACCTCAGAGTTAACACCTTTTGTTGTTCTTGTAACTGTTTATGTGTTGTTGTAAATGTAACTGCTTTTGTATGTGACTTTTGGTTGCTATGCCGACAAGCTGATGTGAAGGTTCTATTCGTCAGTTACTGGTCTGTTTTGGAGACTGTGGTGAGTTAGTTACTGGTTGTTTTGGAGACTGTGGTGAGTTGAGACTGCTGTTGTTTTGCTCTTGTTTTGGCGTGGGTTACGGCCTACAGTAGCCCTTGTGTTCAGAAAATAAACAACCAGAAGAAATTTGGAGTGTTTCTTTACATCGGAACGCTACAATGTTATTATAATCATTGCAATTACCTTGTCTTTATTAAGCTACTGTTGATATACAGCATTGATAAATATGTTTTTTACAATAGGAAAAAACATAAAACTACACTTCTGACAATTTTACAGCACTTATTATTCACAAAACCATAACTTCATTACATCTTCAATTCGTGACATTTGCAAAGACCACACCGCCCCCTCCCCTCTTTACATGGACAGCTGTCATTCATAAACTACATGAGGTTTAAATTAGGTCCTTTGTATCTGTCAACTCCTTCACTGCTGTACAATCACACTGGTTTTGACTCACACTCTGGTTTTGAATCTGGAACAAATCAGGGCCACACCACCTCAAGCTGTTTCCCATCCACACGATCGCTCAAATAGTCTGGTCTATCTGCACATTTATCAATCTGAGTGGTCCAGAAATACAGGGACCACTACAAAGAAAAGGTTTGGATACAGGGGAGGCATTCTTGTTTCAAAGTCCATTTGATTTGGACAGAAGAATATTTATTGCGTTTAGATTATTTTGTCTTTCTTGACACGGCGCAGTATTTGGCTGTTGTTCATATTGATGTATTACACAATTTCTTGTTGAGCTTTTGTGCTGAAATGTTCCAAAGTATGGCATTAAACTTATCCATCTTACCATTATACAGGTGTTTTTTTTTATTGCAAAGAATATAAATACAAACTGCAAAACATCAACTGGTGGCATCACCTGCTTATTTCCATGGAGAAGTTGAATGTCATACTGTGGAACATTCCAGACAAAGCAATAACATCTCCATGGGGACAAGAATGTGGCTGACCCTCCACCTGAACTGAAGAGCTCTTTTACTCCTATGTATTCCTAGTTTTTGTTAGTGCTTTCTTGATATAGAGTGGTTTTATTTTAGTCCAAGTTAAGTCTTGGTTTAGTCCTCTGTTTAGACCTCGTTAAGACCTTATATATTCATACACCACATTTAGATCAGCTTTAGGCAAGTCCTGGTTAAGACCTAGTTTGCAGTTTTGTTGAGACCGAGGCACATTTTTGTCATTTAAGAACAGTAAACTACTTTAAAGCCAAATATTTCCTGTGTAAAAGTCTGAGTACCAAGTTTTTTATCAAACCAGTAACTTTCTAGTTTATTGAGTCTTTTCTTGGCGTTGAGTTTAGTCGGAAAAGTCTCTCGGAAACAGGAAACCAAAAACATCACTTAAAATGTCCGCAGCCGACCGCAGCAACAAACGTTTAATCAAGTGCAGCCCACCACACGACCAGCTCAAAGAGGGTCCCACATGGCTCTTTTGTACAAGGGGAGAATTATAGCTTTCAACTTGTACAATAAAAGACACTGGCAACTTCAATAGCAGTGCTAAATGGAAAAACACAACTTCATTGGATGGTTTGATTAGGTGTAAAATGAGACTTGTCACTTAAAAAGGTTAATAGTAACATGTTCAGTCGTCAAATCTGTTTTATGAAGCTAGTATAGGGGAACAACATGGAGTTAATGGTCTAGTGCTATTTCCAATTGAGTTATTTGCACTTTGAGGTGATGTGATGTGAAAATTTAGTGCCAGATTTTTTCCAACGCTTCCAAGTTTCAGCCAAATGATTCACTGGCATATTGATGTTTGTAAGTCATAGCATATGGTGTCAGCAAGACTTCAAGCGAGCAGCAAACCAGCAATATTATTATTATTACACATGAAGATTAAAAACATCAGTGAGCAATAATCCAACTAAAAGAGATAAATAGCTTTACCACAATGTCATTTGAACATGTTTTGAAAGATAATTACTTGCCACATATTGATTGATCATGAGGTTTGATTTCATTTTGTCCTATTTAAGTCAAATAAAAATGACTTTCAATATTAATTCTCTAAAGATAAACAGCTACTTTGGGAATTTAACAGACAATATCATATTTTCTTCCTCTAAAAATTTGAACTCTGCTTCAAATTGACTTCTAAAAATGTGTTTTCCATACCTTCTCCACCCTTTATATGCAAAACATTTATGAACGTAGACAACAGCTGCAGAAATGGCCAATGTTAATTAATGAAACTAAACTTAATTCTAGTTTTTTGATGAGGAAATGGCAAGAAGCTCAAATAGCTGATTTAGCATAATCTTGTATTCACTTTCATTCACCCAATTTTATATTTTACCATTCCTGTTCATGGGTTTCTGCCTCCTGTTATAGCAATATGTGTCATTTTGAGCACTTTTCACCATTCAAAAGATATGATATTTAGTTTTGAATTGTTAACTGCTATGGCAACTGTGCTAATTATTTAACAGTCCAATATAATCCTGTGCTTACCTTGAACACATTGATGGGTATGGCTATAATGATGTACAGCAGGTCTCCCAGAGCCAGACTCCCGATCAGCACATTGGGCCCATTCCTCATGCATTTGTTTTTATATATGATCCGGAGCAGCGTAGAATTCCCAATGATCCCCACCACAAATATCAAACAGGAGACGATCGTATTGACATATTTAAAGGCATTCTTGATCTCCGTAGGCTTTATGCACATGGGGGGAAAGGCTCCTCTTGGTCGGCTGGGAGGAGGGGGTGGTTCCAGGGCTGTGTTGTTGGACGGAGAGTCAGATACAGGGGGGCTTTGGGAGTCCCGGACAATTCGAGTGCATTCGACTCCAAAGGTTATGATACCGAGGAGGCAGAGCAGAGCGGCTAGCCTCATCTTGGCTCAATCGTACAGTCAAACGCACAGGGGAAGAGGGGACCCGGGGGGTACAT
>KN473007.1:35562-49489 GCA_000787095.1 Periophthalmodon schlosseri
AGCCATAAACAAAGTCCTTCCTTGAACAGGAATGGGGGGCTCAGACATCACCTGTCACCTATATACAACCCCATCCTCAGAACCAGCAAACAAAGGAACAAAGGTGACAAAGAACAAAAGAACCAGCCAGAGCCATTAATGCTGAATGGAGGCTCGTTAAAGCTGAAACTGTAAACAAGCTGTTTACAGTTTCAGTGTAGTTAGCTCCTCCCTTCAGATAGATATAAGGCAGTGTGCCACCAGTAATTGACCAGAACTGAAGAAGTAGCTTGTATGAGCAGCGAAACGTCTTCACTCCTACAACTTTTTGTCCAGTTGACAGATTTAACTTTGGCTTTTACTATGTAATGATCTTCATAAGAAGTACATGAGTTCCACTACAGTGTTACATAAAGTGGCCCTTGATCCATTAGCCATACAAAATAACATCAAGCCTCAGTAACACTGCACAGTTGAACTACAAAGTTATTTATTGAGCCTATAATCCACAAGGGTTGTTCTTGAAGTTTGACACGATTACATAAGTGCTAAGATAAATTATGCTTTCAAAAATAATTTATTGGCAGCCTTGCTTCCATCAGACTACCCCAGGGCAGCTGTGGCCACAACAGTGTAATGTCATTTATTGATAACATTAGATAAAATATTTACCACATGTACTATCACAACAACTAAAGTATTGTATTAAAAAAACAAAATAATGAAATATTTTAAACTCAATTTAAATCTGTAAGTGTTTGGATGGTGGGAAGCTGGAGGTAGCTCTCTCTGTCCATATGTTTTTCAGTAACGTTTGAAACCATTTCCAGTTAAAGTTACAGCTACAACCACTGACTGATTTACAGTGTGTTACTTGCCCAAAAAAACCCTACCCTTTTATGATCCAAACCACTCAACTGAGAACAATAAGAGCCATGTTTATATACCTTTAGCTAGCATTCTTCATGTCCTTATAGCAAGTTAAGTATAACAGAAGGCAAAAATCAAAGCTGTCATAAATCCTAGAACATTCTCATAGGTAAACATGGCTAAACCACTATAAAACAGGCCTCTAATGCAGTCCATGCATCTTTCTTTCACTGCAAACGTAATCTCCTTGGCAAAAAGCATGCTTGTAAATTAGCCCCTATTTCCTTCTAATGGGAAAACAATGCAACAAAACAAATGTGTGAAAAATTAGGTTACTACAAATGCAATTCACTTCTATTTATTATTTTTTTTATTATTTGTATGTTGTCCAACTTTAAAGATACAGTGTGTAACTTTCTGCATGATTCCATGGACAGTAAAAAAACATACTTTGGAACATGCCATATGCCACTGTGGAAGATTATAGCTAAATGAACAACATTTCTACAGAAACAAGCAGGAGTCAGGTTTGTGGAGATGCAAGCCTGCTTACAGTATGTAGGAAGTAGGATGCATGTTGTTCAGTACAATAAACACAACCAAAATTGCTAAAAAGTTACACACTTTGGCTTTAATTGGTTTAATTATTTATTGTCAATAATTGTAAGATATGTTTATTACCAGTATATAATTTTTTTTTTTTTGTTCTATTTTGGTGTATTTTACGTTTAAGATTTCAGTATTTATATTTAGTATTTTTGAATTTTCAATGATGTCTTTTAGAATCATGAGACAAATAGCTGTATGCATTTACCCCTGACTTAAACGATCTAGTTTGTGGGATGGGCTGTTTTTTATTGATTATTTTGATTTGCATTCTTCTTTCTTTAGACATATGCACAGTTAATGTCCATTATTACATACTACAGAGCTCTCAATATAGTTATTTTTACTGGGTGAATGTTCGTGTTGTCTGTATCTTCCCCAAAGCCAAAGCAGCCATGTTGCAACTCTGCAGCTGAGTTTGATTTCCCATCGGACTGAAACATATGAAGAAAATGTTTTACTGCAACCAGATTTATCACTTGTGTCAGTCTGCGGCCTTGATTCTCAAACCAAAGCCTGCTGTGCCCAACAGCTCACCAGATACAAGCAAATGCTACAGGAAAACCATTCAAATGTCTAGACAGGATTCTCTGGTATACATAGGAAGGCTTCCGCTTATCTTGACCCAATTTTGGTCTTGTTTTTGTTTTGCTTTAATTCAAACTATAACTCTAAAATGCATACTGTTTGGTTCCTGTATGATGCCTCTTTTAACCTGGGTTTAGTTCTGATATTTTGATAAAGGCATAGGGCAGACCTAGTTTATCCCTTAAAAATGTCTTTTAAAAAGCCCTGTACAATCTATCTCCTTTTGTCCTGCCTTGTCATGGTTTAGACTTGCTTAAAACCAATTTTATGATGAGTAGGGTTGCCTCTACAGATCTGACTTGTAACTAGTCATGATGGAATCTCCATTTAGGTTAAATAAGCTTAATGCCATACTGTGGAACATTCCAAGCAAAGTAAAAATGTCTTCATGCGAACACGCAGGTAGCAGACTTCATTAGAAAGGTTACATATTGCACCTTTAGCGTGATAGTTGTACCTATTCCATTCAGTCTTTGGTCCCAGTCCTTTTTGGCCCTCAGGTCTCCAGACTCTGCTGCTTCCTGGTCTGGCTCCTGGATCTTCCCTTTTCTTTCAGCAGTGGCTCTGGTCCAAGTCATTCCACAGCTGGAGATCTGCATCTTTACTGCCACAACATCTGGACCTATGGTTTCTACAATTGGCTGTAAAATCGTTCACTGTAGTGTTTGAACCACCTGGATCTTAAGATCTTCCAGTTAGAATGGTATTTGCACACTTATTTTTGTGTCTCTCTAGCTTCCACTTTCTATAGAGAAGTAAAATGCATAATTTTGTTGAAAGATTGAGATATGCTTTAAAGGTGTAATATGTAACTTTTCTGGTGGTGGGGGAACCTATTTGGTCTCCATAGATGTTATTGCTTTGCCTGAAATGTTCCACCGTATTGGATTAATATATCATGCATTTCCAGGTGTTTGAATAACCAGAAACATGGAAACACATGGAAAAACATGGATTCTTACTGTGAGCTGGCTCGCCTCTCCATAGATTTGACCTGTCTCCATGGAGATAGATAATTTTACAGTGGAACATTCCAGGCAAAGCATTACTACCTCTTTAGAAACAAGCATGTGGTGAACCCTTGCCTGGCCAACCAAACAGATTTTCTCTGTAAGGAAGACATGAAGAAAGTAAGTTGGTTAAACCCCCCACTAAAAAAAGGTTACATAGCATACCTTTAATCTTGTGGAAAAATATTTTGTTATCTGAAGTGAGCGGTATCAAACTGACAACATTATAATTTCATGCTCTGTCTTCAGCTGTCATATCAGTAAGATCTTTATATTTTGTCTCCTTCAAAGATATTGGCAATAAACACTTGGAAGCGGATCAGTGGGAGCTTTTAATATTGAAATATAAATATGATAGACCACTCCCTCCATCGTAAAGTCTTGTCAACATCAATAGACACTTAGATTATTCCCATCTGGATCTTTAGACTGGAACAGGATCTAAAATATATTATTGAAATATATTTTATTGAAAATTGTGGAAAACAGTTGAATGGGAGACTGGTGGAAGAGTTGTATCGTGTTCACCAAGTGGGCTCCACATGTGGTTGGCTGCAGTGCAGAGTGGCAAATTTTGAGTTCCTGTATGAAATTCGCAGTTTTACACATTCAAGGCCAGGTCACAACTAGGCAAAACCATTCACAAAGCGGTCTGAACAGAGAGGATGAGTAAAACATTCATAAAATCATTGAAACAGAGACAAAGGTACAAATAAAAGATTAAAATGAGGAAAGCAGACTATGCCGTTAGGTACCAAGAAGATTGATGTGACTACCTTTCCAACAGTTGATATGCAGAGGTGGGTTGTACTCGGTTACATTTACTCAGTTACGTTTACTTTTCAAACAGTACTTTTCTAGCAGCTTACTTTTACTCCTACTTGAGTAATATTTTTATTGGAGTAACAGTACTCTTACTTGAGTAAATGTTTTGGTTAGTCTTCCCACTGTGAGTAAGTCTACAAGTGACAAAAGCTTTATGTTGACAATGTGAAATGATTTGAACATGTGTGTTTCTTGCACTGCTCCTTCAGATATGATTTTGGTTTCACAAATACTAGATTAGATGTGCATTAATTAATGTTTTGAACTTGCACTTATATTGACTTTATATTATAAAGCACATGGTACGCTCCGAGAGTTACTCAAGTTACTCTTACTTGACCTTGGACTACTACTTACTTGTGTACAATTTCTGGCTACTCTATCCACCTCTGTTCATATGAAAAGTAATGTTTCCTTTTATTAATTGTAACCACACAAATGATTGATCTTTGACACCACAAAAACCTCTGATGTTTTGCCAGCAATAAAGCAAGATGTGGTTAAAAGTGCTAACATACCAAGTGTAGGTAAGAAGAAGGGTTGTGTAGGGGAGGGCATCTGGAGTGAAGTTATGTCAATGCTAATATGCTAATTGTTCTGCCAAGAAATGCCAAAAAGGTTAGAGAGTAAAAACAGTACAGCAGGATGGCCTACGGGTTAGGTCGCAGCACAAATAGGTTTAGGGCTCCGGGAATTTTTGGAATTTCCCTCCCCACTCTTCACCCTCCTTTTATGTTACTTAAGAGATAATGGATTTTTTTTTAATTTTCTGATGGGGGTGTGTATCCATAGAGATGCTAATACTTTGCTTGGAATGTTCCACAATTCGGCATTAATGTATTTTCAGTTTATTCAATTAATGTCTAGTGACTTTATTACTAAAAAAAAAAAAAAAAAAAAAAAATCACTTTCCACACACCTTTTGTTCTGTAAAGTGCTTTGACTTACTTTGTGTACAAATTGTGCTCTGCAAATAATTGCCTTGCCCACTGTATTTAGTATAATTGGTCTAAATTAAACCACTGCAACTGCACACCATAATTACATTACGTTATCCATAATGTGATGTGAAAGCCTTCTTCCTCTCCTCAGCTCCTCTGTCTCTGACCCCTGTTAAACTTCAGGGCCCACACATGTGATATTGAGCAACTGCTAATCCTTAAGTTACAGGTCCTGCATTGCAATGTTCAAGGTGAAGGTAGCCAAAAAACAGAGAAAAGTTGTAAATATTCTCCAGATGCCCAAAAAATTACTAGCTAAAATGGTATAATTGACAAAAATGTATCGAGTTGAAGTTCATGGTGGGTCAATCTAGGAAAAGGTTGTGACCTAGTTTCAAAGATTAAGTTATCAAAATCACATTTATTTTGACATTTTATACACAAAGCCCTGTTTTCTTTTCCTATCATTAACTGACTGATGCCCATGTCCAAACATATAAGCCTGCTGTCTATGCTAAACAATGATGCAATTGATTTGACTGGTCTGCCCTGGTGCTCAATAGGCAAACACTGATCCTACAGTACATTGCACTTCTGTATTTTAAATCAGTCTAATGGAGGCCCAGACATTTGGTCACTAGAGATTAGTGGAAATGCAACTTTTAAGAGAAGGCTTCTGTACTACCGTCACAATATACTAAACCTGTACAATTAAAGGATTTCATGTAATTTCATGTAATTTTGTTCTACTGGTGGTACCTACTTTGGTTCCATTTGGTATGTTTTTATCCATTTTCAGATTGATGGGACAACAAGTTTAGTTACAATTAGTCCAGGTTTTGGCATATCTTAACCCCGGCCTTGTTTAGTCCTGATTTGGTCCTATTCGTGGGCTTACATGTATAAACTAAATATATTATGGTTTGGGAGAAAACTGTTTTAAATGATTGTGCCTGATTTGGTAGCACTTTATAATAACTACACATTAATCATATTTAATAAAGTATGAACTTAATTCATTAGTAACTAAGTAGTTTTTTAAGAATTAGCCAGGCTTAGTTAATACTTTATTAAGGGTTAGTATTATTATTCATCAAATTAAGTATAGTCTTTGTTCATGAAGACTGACTGAAGTGTAGTTATTATGGCAAACACATATTGTGCTTGTGTCTGCTATATAGTTATAATCTATGACACTTGCGGATCAATATGTTATAATTTGCACATTTTAAATCACAATATTTATCTGAAACAACAGAATAAATTAAACAAGTCTGCTGACATCGCCGTAAACATCATCACAACAAAGAGCCGTGAAGATGTCAGCTCCTCCAATGGATAGCCGCAGATCACACTAGCGAGTAGCATATTGTTTTTCATTTGTACCAAAATGACTATGTGACGCTGACGAATCCTGTGTGTATCACTGGTTAAGAAAATAAAATTGGAGAACAAAGTAAGTACAGAGCAGTGGCTGTGTACTGGTGGGGGTTAAAACAGGGATTGATCGGCAATATGGCGTCTTTAAAAAAAATAAAACTTTGAGAAGGTAAATGAGAATGAATCAACTATAACATGGTTAAAGATGGGTCTGCTTTAAATTATAAACCCCCTTTTTAACCTTACTTTGAGCGTAACAATGAGTAAATGGATACATTGCAGTTTGTTTTATCAAGAACAATCAGCGTCCATACTGACTGTACACAATATGCTACATAGCCCTAAACTAGAACGACCAGGTCAAAATTACCAAGACACAAAAGTAAAACAAGTTATATAAAAATTCTAGATTATAAAGTAATTTTCCTTCCTAAATGACAGAATTATTGTGCATTACTGATCACTGTGTGGTGTTTGAATATTCCCTCAACATGAAAAACTGGACGCTATGTATGAACCATGGAGTTTGTGATGATTCAGACCAAAAAAACACACTTATGTTTGTAATACTGCTCTGTACTGCTCCTGATGCCTCTGGAGACGGCTGAAGTTGAACTTGGCAGAACAAATAAGTGAAGAAACAGGAGATAGAGGCTTTAGGCGTAATGTGGAGGAAGTCAACTGCTAGCATTTAAAGTTCCTACTACTCAGTATACTACTCAGTAGTCAGCAGTCAAATAGATTTGGCTTTTGGAAATATTACTATGTAAGAGTAAACTCCAAGCCTCCGATGACTTGGCACAAATATATATATATGTAAAATCTCTGCGGGTGGTCTCATCCCCCCCTTTTTTCCAGGCTCGGGTACCAGAGGCCTGGGAGTTTGAGGGTCTGGCTACACTTCTCAAGCCTGAATGACATTCCAATGTCTGTGCTGCAGATCCTGGTGGTGTGGATCAGTGAGTCGATGTCTCGCTCATTCTGAAACACGCCATTATCTATTTGTACTGTCACAATTTTATGACTTGAATGGAATCTGGTTTAAAAAACTAAACAAAAACAACTATTTAAATAAACAATAATTAAAATAGATATATAGAATTATACATGATTTAAACATATTTTTTGGTTACTCCTCTTGGTAAAATTGGTCGCCATAGCAAGGTAGTTGCACAATCATTTGTAAAGAGTTTCACTGCAGTGTAGAGATTCAATCTCCTGACCCTTTGGTTAACCTACAGTTTCAAACTCCAACAGGTCTTGAGGGATATTTCTACTGTGACTTATATAATTGAGTAATATTTTCAGTCTTTTCATCAAATAGGCACCATGAAAAAGTACATATGTTATCAATCAGCTCCTTGGCCAAAATCAGTTCAGTGTTACCACATAGGTCTGTAGGGCTGCTGTAGTCTGCTCTATGTTGATAGTACACTGTAAAACTGAGTGGTTATGAAACACCAGCTCAGATCTGCTCTCTCTCTGCTCTTGTCCAGAATGATTATATAAAGCTGCAGTGAGTTTGATGGAAGCAGTGATGACGGATGCAGGGACTATGACTGTTGGACTTTGCAGCACTCTGATAAGATCTAGTCCTCTAGTCCTCCTAGAGAGGAGAGACAGTGTGAAGCATTGCAATTTACATGGAGCAAGAGCAAGGTTATGTTAGGATTAATTTATTATGTGTGCAAGTGTGCTTGACAGTGTGGTTTGATAGTGGGATTTGTTTTAAACGTGTACTATGTAACTTTTCTGGCACCTGCTTGTCTCAAAGGATATGTTATTGCTTTGCCTGGAATGTTTCACTATAGCATTAAACTTATCTAAGCCTGCACTTATTAAATTACACATGTTTTTACAGTTGGAAAATACTTTAAAAAAACTCAATAAGTAAACATTTTGATTTATGATCTGTCATCAAACTGCCCAGAGACTGCGGGTGAACCTTCTTGTTTATGGTTGGAATATAACGTGCATGTGGCGGCACAATGGCTGAGTGGGTAGCACTCATGCTTCACAGCAAAAAGGTTCTAGGTTTGATCCCCGGTTTGCCCAGGACTTTCTGTGCAGAATTTGCATGTTTCTCCCTGTGTTTGGGTGGGTTTCTCCAGGCACTCCACTTTCCCCAATTATTATCACATGCACAATAGGTAAAATCCTCCAGCTAAAGTAGTCCTGACCAAGACTAGCTAAGATCTGGAAATGTGGCGCCCACTCCTCCTGAGTCCTGACCAGTGTCCTCCCTACACTTTCCTATGTCCTCCCTACACTTTCTCCTGCCTCTTGAGTGACTGTTCTGTCCCATATATGACCCTGAGAACAGGAACCATGAACCATGTCAGAGGCCCTCTGTTCGAGTATGAGGGCAAACTGTTTCTAAAAGTTTATAAACTGAACCTAGAGTGGAAAGAAAGAGAGAGAGAGAGAGAATTGAGAGAGAGAGAGAGAGAGAGAGAGAGAGAGAATGTGTGTGTGTGTGTGTGAGAGAGAGAGAGAAAGAGAGAGAGAGAGAGAGAGTGTGTGTGGAGGGAAAGTGTGAAGGGAGGTAGAGAGGATGGGTGGTACTTCCTTTATGCACAGGAAACACTGATACAGAATGATATCAGGAGGAAGAGCAGATAACACATGTTTACAATTAATGGTGAACTTTAACCTCAGTAACCTAATATCAAATCATATTACATTATACTCTACTGTGTGCTAGTAACCCACTTTATTTGAGCTTTGAATGAAACTAAACTTTCAGCTCAATTTAAGCATTATTTTTTTATCTTCAAGACTAACAAGCTATTAGTTTTATATGCTACCTAAATAAACATATACAACCAGTCACACCTTTGGACACACCTTCTTTTTCAGTGTATTTTTTTTCTTTAAGTTTACAATTTTCTACATTGTATATACACACAGAAGACATCAAATATGTGGTGCAAGTCCGATTAGGTCCATTAGGGCACGAGATCTGAAAACGTACCCACCAGACTGTAAATCGGAATGAGAAGGCATATCAACTTTCTCACACCTGGGACACAGTTCTGAAGAAATCAGACTGCAGATGGCGCTGTCGTCCTACTGCTCCAAGTAGGAAGACAGCGCCAAAATCTGTTTAAACCAGCTGCCCAGACATGCCACAGCAACATCACCTTTAATTATCACCATAATCATCTTCTAATACATTGTTTTTTTTCACACTATTGTGATCCTTTTTTATATTATTTTTTTTCAATCTAAATATTTGATACATTTGAAAATATGGTATAGTTTTTTTTGTTAATCAACATAAAATAATTCTATGGTAAAAGATTAAATACACTACATGATTCCCAAAAAATGTGATGCAATACAAAATGACGTCTGTTCTCATTTTGTCACACTTCTTGAAGATTTAGAGCTAGAAGGAAGGAATGTAGTAATAATGTTACACCACATCACTGCTGTACTGTGCATTTATATATTAGAGGTTTAGAACCTCTTTTTCTTGTTCATAGTTGTAGCCACCTCACTCCTTCTCTCTTTTTTCTTGCTGGATACCAAACAGTTGACCCTGGCTTAAGCTACTTTTTCCATTATTTGTTTATTTATGTATTTGGATTTACAGCCTGCTGTCTTGTATTATGTAGAGTGTTTGTTTCCTGAGCTTGTTGTGTAAGCGATGAGCAGTGCAGATCTGTAGGCCCTAATGCGACCCTCATGGCTCCTATTAGAAAGAGACAGACTCTAATGAGACGCACAAAGCTGCTGCTGTGTTTGGCTTTCCACAACACACTGTGGAGGGATGACATTTAAGCCTCATTCTCTGATATCTATGAGGCCAAGAGATACAGAGGGGATGTACATTAAAGGTGTATTCACATTTTTTCAATTGCAGGTGTTACGTATGCTCAAAAACACCTTGAAAAACATATTCTTACTGTGAGCTCTCCAGAGATCTGACCTGTATCTTAGCATCACCTGCTTGCCTCCAGGGAGATAGGAAAGACTGGATTATTTCAGTACTCACTAAAAAACTCAAAATAACGCAAAAAGGGCAAACTCGTGGAACTAACATCTTTTCACAACACAACAAAAACACTTATGAATAGAAACTGAGCAGCCATAATTGTATTGGGATTAGCATAAAAGTGCATTATATAGCGGCATGGCTGAGTAGTTAGCACTTTCTCCTCATAACAAGAAGATCCCTGATTTGACCCCAGGCAGTGTGGGACTTTTCTGTGTTCTCTATGTTCTTCTGGGTGGGTTTCCTTCGGGCACACCAATTTTCCCCATCAACCCAAAGTAGTAATAATCAAGCCTCAAGATCTGGAGAGCAGTAGAATGTGGAAAATGTTTATTATCTTTGCAAACATTGTGTACTAATCCAATCTATGTCCACTATCACAAAATAACTTAATAGTGAAACTATAGAGCTCCTGCACACATGTGAATAAATTTGACAGGGCCGCCATATTGGCAGTGGTGAATTAGCTGTAATGAACGGCACTCTGCTCTCTGAGTCTAGTTTTGAGTTGTTTTTTTTTTGTCTTTAAATGGAATCGTAGACAATGATTTTTATTTTTATTTTAAAGGGTATAGATCTCATAGGTTTTACCTTAACTCTGCAGTATCTGGACATCTGGTTTACTTTTCACCTTCTTATATCATCAAAAAGGGTCCCTGGAGATGTTTACGAAAAATAGACTGTATTATAAAGCCCTGTACCCATAACGTTTAAATGATAAAATAGTGAAAACACGATGTCCTCTAACTAATGTGCAGATGTTGTAGCCTGTTAGCAGCTAAATCACTCATGTCAATGTAATAAACACATAAAAAACATTGATTTAACTTTAGTTTATTTTCCACAGTCGACATTTCTAAACAGTCAGTTAATGTTAAATTAACAGTGATAAGTAAAAAGCATAGTTTCTACTCTCTCTCTCTGCCTAATTAATGGACTATAATGCTAAGGATAATACACAAAGAGCAGTTTTCAAATCATTATGAGACTATGGTTGAATCATTCAAATAAAACAATTTTTTAAATAACACAGGCAATGTAAAAATACATTCATATCTTAATAAATGCATGGTTTGATTAGCTGCTAGCGTGTTTAGCTGCAGAAATCCATCTCTACCATCAATCTGGAACTTGGTAAATCTGGTAAAAGGCTCAGGCTTTCTACACTTGATAATGTGTACTTCCCGGTGTGCAACAATAACTCACAATCTCTGAAACTCCCATAAAGTTTGTTAATTATGGCCAACGTCGTTAGTTTCTATGAGAATTCTCAGCCGCAACCACTGCCATATGAGCTTTGGAGGTGCATGCTGGGATTGCTTGATGACAACTGCATGAGTTCTATTGTTTGAAGTGTTCCGGTTGTAGAAACAGGAGTAAACAATTTTGTCGTAAACCAAAAGCATTGTACTAACGTTTTTATAAAGTCCCCTCTGTTAGTATCACAAAAGCAGCTTGACAATCCCAACAACATTATCCAATGTGATAAAAGCAAAACAGGAAATATTATTATTGAGTCTGTTTGGAATTATTTTATTTTTATTTCAAAGTGTATTCCGAACCGAATGACAAATCAGTAGTGGCCGCGAACTCCATTTTCTCCCGTAGAAGAAGTCACGTGCGGTGCATGATGGGATATCGAAGTGCCGAAGTCTGCTCGGATGCACGCTTCGTTCATGGCCGATCTCCATGGAAATGCAGGGCACATTTGTCGGCTGCAGTCATGGGGTGCATGAAATGGGACAGGCCTTGTCGTGTCGGAAGTAACGTAAGTGCCCTTCAAATGCAGCCGACGAAGTGTGCAACCGTCGAATTGAGACACGGCACTTGTCTGTCTGTGTGGAGCTGGGCGGAGTCGGCACTTCCTAAAGCCTGTCACACCTGCAGCTCATCAGGCCAATGCACTCATCTAAAAGCCTCCACTCTTTGCCAGATCCTCAGTTACCTTTTCCTGGATACAATAAACTCTGTAACACTTTAGCACAACTTGTCTGCTTAAAGGTTTTTGGCTCATAACATGTGGTAACTACAACTATGCGCATTAGTCTTATAGTTATTGTTAGTAGAAACATCACGATTTTAGGATTATTCGCCATTATTGATAGCATAACCAAACAACCACAAACATACCGGTGTTCTCAACCTCTTACTATTGCGATCCCCATAGTAACTGTTGTGATGATACATAGTCTTATGTGTAATGTTTATGTAATGTTTATGTAAAGGCCTTGATAACTTAAACTGGTACGTCAAGGAATAGGAATCTACATTTATCACGGCATCTAAGGGGTGTCAGGCCTTGCATATATTTCACATACAATTTCTCTCCATATTATCTGGGGAACCCTGATTTAATTTTTATTTTAAATTATGTTTGCTTTTGAAAATGATACAATTATTATTATTATTATTTTTATATTGTGACCTGTAATCACAAAAATGACTAATTAACAGACTAATCTTGACATCCCCACTTCTTTGCCAGATTAATGCAGTATTTAGTGTCAGTAAAAGATGTATCTACTGTATAGCATAGACTGTATATATAAATGGACATAGCTAACGCGCTAGCTGCTTTCCAAATAGGAAGTGATCATGGGCTTCAAATGTTTGTATTTATCTGCTCTACATAATCCTGGTGTTTCTATTTCGCAATTTTGTCTGTGAATCAAGATATGGACATTAATAACAGACAAATCAGGCACCTTCTTTCCTCGATGTCACTCCTGCTAGCGTTAGCAACAGGTTTGATTGACAGTGTTGTTAAGTGCCAGCGCCCAGCTAAACCAGCAGTCGGAATTCCAAATATGGAACTCAGCTCCAAATTCGCCCCATAACTTCTGGCCTCGATGAGCTTCATTTGACTGGAGCCGAACGCTATGGGTGACGTCACACTCACTTAGTCCACTTCTTTATACAGTCTATGGTTCATAGCTACGCACCACAATGTAGGTAGCATTATTATGAAGTTTGAACATCTGTTTGTTGTTGTGATTCTCATGCTGTTTTATGAGTTGTACTGTGCTCATTTCAAACTATTTAAGTTAGGGTTTTGTCCTAATTCAGATTTGGTTTAGTTCTAGTTTAGACCTGATATAGTCCTGTTGAAGAAATGGTTTAGATCTGGTTGTTCTTAAAAAGCCTTTAAGTGATAGTAACTTGCTGTGAAAAGTTAGGACAACTGCTAATCTACTGTAACTTCCCAAATGTAATAAACATATTTATGCGTAACATCCAGTCCTAATTTAACAGGTCAAAAACATGTTTATTTGACATGTGAAGTGGCCTGTGGGCTGGTGATCTGTTTTTCTCTTCAACCTGGACCTAAGACAATGATACAGTCAGGCAGTAGGCAGCAGTAGGTACTTGTCACTTTAAGGTCATCTGATAAGACAACAGATTTGTTTTCAGCATATCAGTGATATCAGATCAGTGATCATTATACATTATACATGAATACATTAACTATTGTGGAAAACAATTGAATACAGAAATTAATAAAGGTAATCATTTTGTTTCCCTATAACATCAGTGTAGAGATACATATTTAATTGGATGTAGCAGTGATGTAATAGGTCAAACTTCAAAACAGAGACACAGTTTTTTTGCATTTGTTTATTTATTTAGTGTTAGTAAGTTACAGTAATATTTCACACAGTTAGCTTTTTCTTCAGTAGAGGTACTTAGGTGAAGGCTCTCCAAGTTTGCCCCTCAAGCCATTTCAGAAT
>KN473007.1:49590-72601 GCA_000787095.1 Periophthalmodon schlosseri
GTTATACCATAACTGTATGCTATCCTGTATACACTTATACCATAAACATTTTATTTTTAAGTGATTAAAACAATGTAATCATTTAGATTTTAACATTTAGTTGTAGGTTGGATAGAGTAACCATTTTAAAAATGTAAAAAAAAGAAATTTGGTACATTTGTGAGATTAGGGTCTTATCGATAAACTGCTGGGTTTCAGTTTATGCTTATAGAAAAAAAATATTTGTCTTACTCTTTACTGTGTGGGAGCTTGCATCTCCACAAATCTGCCTCTCATTTGACCTGCTTATTTCCTGCTTGTTTCCATAGAAATTTTTTTCTTTTGGCTATATTCCACAATATGGCATAAAACGTATCTGTCTTCATGGAGAATGTTCTGAAGTATGGTTTTAACTTTCTATGATTCTATGGAGTCATGCAGGTGATGTGCTACCCCCAAACAGTTATATACTGGACCTTAAATTAATGCCAATTTTTAATCACCATATACTTGTGCACACATACTTCAGATTTTCCCAGCGCAGTAAAAGCTTTTATATTTGTGAGAAACAGTTACCCCATGAGAACCGATAGCTTTTCCTTGCTGGAGATGTTCTCATTTGTCATAACAGTAATGATGCTACGGGCTAGCAGAGGATCGCACGATACAATGACCACAGTTGTCCAGTCACATTAGGGGCCTCCTGAGTCTCCCATTAACAGAACGGGAACAGGAAGTCTATTTGGACATAGCTCTGACGGCCAAAAGAGCCCAATATTTCATAACAAACATTGTGTTGTTTGGCTGCGCTGACCTGAAAATGCCTTCACATCGGACATTTTTAACAATAGGATTTAAGATCTTATGTTCTCCAAGGCAGAGATTTGCAGAAACTGTCAGGTTTGAATTCAAAACAAAATTGTGCTTCCGCTATAATATAATGTACAATAATGTAAAATAGACAGCCATGACCTGATGACATTTACATAACGTGAGCTGAAATTTTGAAAACATTTTGAGTTGTTACTGCAAAATGCTTTTGCTTCTACACTGCAGCAAGAACAATAAAAACAACAGTCAGAGTAGTACATCATTTGCTTAAACCAAACAAATAAAAACATTGTAATTACAGCAATCCAACTAAAAATATAAGAACAATATTGTATACGTAAACAATACTGTATGCTGGTCCCAAACCTGGTTGAATGAAGATGGTTGATTTAAAGAGTATACTTGTGTAAAACTTAAATCAAGATGCAGTGCTATAAGGCAGATGTAGCTAGTAGTAGCAGTTTGTAGTTGTAGTTTGTAGTTGTAGTTTGTAGTAGTAGCAGTATTAACTGTAGTTAGGGATTGTAGCACTGAATCAAAACTAGCCCACATTTGGACCAAAGTCTGGTCACATCAGTGTCACTAAACGTCTTTCTGATAAGGAGACATCTGGATAGTGCTTCCTGTCCTGTGCTGGTCTATAACAAGTGCCCCATTGTGTCCCTCCAGCCCCTCCATCGGCAGTATGTGTGCAAAGCATATGTGTATGTGTATGTGATCGTATCCCTGCAGAGAACGGCCTGATGGGAAGGCTGTAACCAGGTGTCATGTGATGGCTGCAGCGGGCACAACGGGCACTTAAGGAGCAGAAACAGAATCAGTCGTTGTTGTTCAGCCGATCCCCCAAAACCATGAGCTGAGGGGCAAATAGACTGACCCTAAGCTCCAGGCCCTCCACGACCTTTCAACTCTGACCTCAGTAGCAGGTTTACTCATTGACTCAACCAGGCTTTAAATCACTGTACAAACAATCGTAAACTGTGCAGGTGACATTTATTATAATTAAAGGGGACATTTATTGTCATTTAAAATAAATCAAGTCAGAGGAAAACTAGCTTCATTAAGACAAACCACATCAAATGATCTTGTGGAAATCAATGATAATAATAATGTTAATAAGTTCAGGAGCAAGGCCTGTCTCGGTGTCTCATTGTTTCATTATAAATCTGTGAGGATCCCAGTCTGTTCCTGTGTTTTTGTGCTGTCTTCCCCCCTCCCTTCTGTGCCTGGAGCTTGGCGGAGACTCTGGCAGCACCCACTACACACCTACAGCTGATCTGCACTCAAGCCTTCACCTCTGCAGTACAAAGGGACCGAGGATTCCTACACATGCCGCCAGATTGTCAGTGTATCCTCCGTGCTACAGTTCTGCTTGGGTCAGTCTGCTCCTTGGTTCTGTTCATAGTACTCAGTTTGTTTTTCTTGTTTTTTGCCAGATCCCGTTTCTTGGACCCACCTTACACCTCCGCCTCCGACCCAGCTTCCAACGACCAGCTCCTACAACCAGCACTTGCGTTTTCTTGCTTGTAATAAACTCTGTTCAACTTTTTATCCGAGTCTGCATTTTTGATCCCCCAGTCGTTACGACAAAATCTTATCTAATAAATGTCATAATTTACCCATTTTGTGGTCCAAGCTAATGAATCAACTGCAGCACATATTTAATTGGATTTAGCAGTGTTGTAATAGGTCAAACTTCAAAACAGAGACACAGCTAGCATTAGCAACAGGTTTGATTGACAGTGTTGCTAAGTGCCCACTCCCTGCTAAACCAGTGGGCAGGAAAGGGCTTTACCTAACAGCCTTACTCTGGATCGGCTCTTTGGTTGCTATGATAGTTGCAGTTGGAATTCCAAATAAGGAACTCAGCTCCAAATTTGCCGCATAACTTCTGGCCTCGATGAGCTTCATTTGACTGGAGCCGAACGCTATGGGTGACGTCACACTCCCTCAGTCCACTTCTTTATACAGTCTGTGGTCAAAGTGAACAAATGCGTTTTAAGAAGAGATTTAAAAACAGGTACAGAAGAGGCCTGTCTAACGTGCAAAAGCAGTTCTTTCCACAGTTTTGGTGCAGCCACCGCAAAGGCCTGGTCCCATCTGAGTTTTTGGCTGGTGTTTGACACACTCAAGAGGAGCTGCTCAGCCGACCTGCAAGACTGTGCAGGAGCATAAGATGGAGGTGCTTAGAGAGGTACAGCTGGGCAGCGCCATACAAACACAAAGAAACAAATAAAAGCAGTTTAAAATGGATCCTAAAGTGCACGGGCAGCCAGTGAGGATGAAATCAGGGTGATGTGCTTATATTTTCAAGTGACAGTTACAGGATGTGTTTCCCAGTTTTGGATGAGCTGCAGTTGAGCAATGGAGGACTGACTCACCCCAAAATAAAGTGCATTACAGTAATCCAGCCGTGGTTTCGAAGGCATGGATTACTGTTTCAAATTGCTGTCGTGCCAAAAGGTGTTTAACTTTTGCCAGCTGTGAAAGGTGAAAAAAGCTGGTCCTTACAACAGAACGAATTTGGCTGTCCAATTGTGGATCCCTTTTAATATAATAATTATTATCAAGTTATTTTGTGTTTTTCTAATCCCAATGATACATCCATCTTCCATATTCTAATTATGGTCAATATTAAATCATTTTAATTAAGGCAACAATCAAATTTACAATGCCAATTCTCTACTTGTCAAGTGATAGATTAGGCTGTTAGTTTCTGTTATTAGTACTTACCAGGCCCAACCCTGCTTAACACAGTAGTTAAAACTAATTCTCAAGTTTGTATAGTTACAGTTTTTTTTTTGTTTTTTTTTGTTTTGTTTTTTTAGAATGCAGCGATTATTTTAGAGCATCTCAGATACTTTATATAGGAATAGTTCCCTCATTGCCATCATACATTGTCCAAGCTAAAGTATTTTCTCCATACACCCCAGGCAGCTGCAACCTTCACATCCTCAGCTGGAAACAGGATTCACAGCCAAAACACAAGATGCAACTCTGGCTCAAAAAGTAAAGTTTCAAAATAATTCATTCAAAAACAGAAATCCTTTCATTCACGCTCAGAGCATAGTTGCCAAGTCCACGTCTTTATAGCAACTTGGAGTGTCTTTTTTTGGAAAGTTGCTTGAAAATTTTGGTTGTGTTTAATTGGCACTTTCATGTCACAAAAGAGGTGATTTTTATATATGTTTGTTTTGACTTGAAGGGACCATGCATCTCTCCGATTGGTCAATCCGCCTACATCATGCCCAACTAAAATTGAGGAGAAAGGATAACGTTCCAAACCCACACGTCTTTGTAAAGTTTTGTCAAAGCGTGTGGTTCTGGTTGACCAGGTAAAGTAATGACCATATACAGTTTATAGAAATTACTGAAATACAAGTTGTTAAAGCTTTAAAGCCATTACTGAAGTTGAATATGATACAAAAATACATGCATCTCATTCAGCTGTGACAAACAATGTTTAAGTTGCTTCAATTTGGGGTGTCTTTTTGTAGGACTCGGGTCACTTGTTTTGGGATTTTTTTTCAAAGGCTTGGTCGCTTGCTGCTTGCTGAAAATCTGGCAACCCTGGATTAGAGGAAACAAGCTCCTGTGATGGTCAAAGGCAAATGAAAAGTTCTTTGTAAGTCACTGAGGTGCACGAAAAAGGATTTGACAGTTTTTTCTTTCTTTTTATGGATCAGACTGCATGGAAATTAACAGGAGGAGAAAAGCTGCTACAATGAACCATAGCGAAACAGTTATGAGGTCTGAAACTAGGTCACACCAATCAGACCAATGTGTTGAACTGTTGCTGTCCGTAATTTATAATACCTCTCTCTACCTTGAATGACCTTTTCGAAATAAATATTTGAGTATTTCTCATAATTAACATAATTACCAATCAACCAACCCATAGCAGTGAAACCCACTAGTGATGGGACTTTCGGCTTCTTTGTGGGATCCAAATCTTTTAGATCCGTTCTCTTCAAATAACTGTTCAAATGACTGGCTCTTTTATTATTTATTTATAAGAAAGAAGTCAGTGTGAGAACTCAGTTTATCTACAAACTAAACTGTGTTTACGCTTTGAAATAATGAAAATCTAAAAAAACCCCTATTGTTACGATGCCAAATCTGTTTTTGTGCACAAAGCTCTCACTCGTGTTGCCTGCTCTGCTTCTGTGCTGATTCTTTTGTTGGTTAACCAGTTTAAAAATGCATGCAAATTGGAAAGAAAAATATTTGGTTCTTTTTAAAAAAAAAAGGTTGAAACTGTTCACGTTAAACATTCAAAACAGCCGACTCGTCCACGAACATCACATCACTAAAACCCACCCACCTTATTCCATCTGACAACTAAACTATATCTAATCATCACCGAATATACCCAGTGTAACCCAATATAACCCAATATAACCCAGGATAAAACTGTTCCACACACTGTCCCATAATGGAATCATCTGACAATTTAAGTAGTTTTAAAGATGAACTCACTATGTAACTTTTCTGGTGGAGGGTCGGCTACCCTCTTGTTTCCATTGAGATGCTATGTGCCGAGGAGACCCTGCTCACAGTAAGAAAGCATTTTTGTCTTTCAATGCCACTGGTTCAAACTGTCAGGAGCAGTGCCATGGGGACCCATCTACAGATTTTGAGCAAAGCTTGGTCAGGACTACCTTAGCTGGAGGATTGTGCATGTTTTGGGCTGATGGGGGAAACAGGAGTGCCCAGAGGAAACCCACCCAGACTCGGGGAGTAACATGCAAACTCTGCACAGAAAGGCCTTTGCAACCTGGGAATCAAACTCTGAACCTTTTTCCACACCACAATTGTATTAATAATAATAATAATACATCAGTTTTATATAGCGCTTTTCATGGTAAATCAATGCGCTTCACAATACTGTAACACAAAACAAAGACAGGACAGACAAAACAAGAAGTGAGGAAGCAGGCATTTGTGGGGGTTATAGGCTATAGAAAAATTGAGCGATTGAGGAAAAAAGAGTATTCCTCTTTTTTCCTCAATTCTATATAGCTTAAAATGTTTCTTTGTTTAATGCTGCCCAGTTATTTGGCCCAAGGTTGTTATAGCGCTAGTGCATTTTGGGGGAAGTTGTCTCATTCTAGAAAAATGCACTAAATAAGTAAACTGTAAACATGTGGATGAAAATATGATGTGAACCATTTTATTAAGGAGTTTCTGTCTAAATAGCATTGTGTTCAAGGTCTGTATTTGACATAATTAGAACCAAACATGGGATTATTAGCTGTAGGTCTGTGTGGCTTGGGGGATATCTGGTAGCTTTAGTGAAGAATGGGGATTTTAACAGGAAAAGACAACAGTGATCTCATCCTTCAAACTGTAAATTCAACACAGGCAAAAGGTCACAGCTGTTTTTTCACATGTGTAAATTTTCCCACCTTGGAGTCAGTAATTGGTTGGTCTTTAAATGGTTGGAATGAACAACATCTCCATGGAGTTAGCTTATCAGAAAAGGTACACAGTACACCAGTAATGATTAAAGCTGATATTACCGTTTTTAGCCTTATTTAAACGGCTCTACATCTGCTACAGTTGCCAACACTATTGTGTAGTGTATAACTTGTCACCCAAGCTGTGGCTAGACTCTTGGCCTGACTGTAGATTGTATATAAATGGACATAGCTAACCTGCTAGCCACCACGTTCCAAATAGGAAGTGATCATGGGTGCGCTTCCGGCTCCGTTGACTCAGGCTCCAGTTCACTTTACATTAGAAAACTGTTGCCCCTCTCTCTATAACTGCTGTCAGGCTCGTCATTATGGTCTTAAAATATTTGTATTAACCCGCTCTACATGATCCTTGTATTTGTATTTCGCTATTGTGTCCGTAAATCAAGATATGAACATTCATAAGAGACAAATCAGCTGCCTTCTTTCCCCAAGGTCGCTCCTGCCGTTAGCAACAGATTTGATTGACAGGCTCCCTTCTCCCCCAAGGTCGCTCCTGCCGTTAGCAACAGATTTGATTGACAGTGTTGCTAAGCGCCCGCACCGCTGGTTTGGCAGGGGGCAAGCGCTTAGCAACGCTGGGGCATTATTTTCAACAGCTTCGCTCCAGATTGGCTCTTTGGTTGTAATGATACTCATGGTCAGAATTCCAAATATGGAGCTGGGCTCCAATTTCGCCCCTATAACTTCCTGTCTTGATGAGCCTCATTTAACTGGAGCCGAACGCTATGGGCGACGTCACACTCCCTTAGTTCACCTCTTTATACAGTGTATGGTCCTGACCAAGTGTGGTAATACAGTATGTGTCAACCTGATCTAATATTTCCAAGTACAAATAACCTCATTAAGAATTTGCATACAATGGTCCATAAATGGATAACTTTTCTGTGAGCAGTTGTCCTATTTTTCTTAAAATCAGGAAAAAGAAGATCTCCTTTGTTTACTGGCATTTCTGCACATTTGAGAAAACAATTTACGCTCTACTTCAAACCATAACATTCGTCATTGTAAAACTGTCTGCAGACACTAGCATAAGCAGTAAACAGGACATAATGGACTTCTCTGGTATGTTTCTCCCAACACGATTTACAACCTTTGCAAGGAACCCCACTCTTTCTGTTTGTTTTACTGGTGCATGTCTCCTCAAAAGCATCTCAAAACACTTCCTCAGGGCACTGCATCAGATGAGACAGTAAAGCAGGGAGCGACATGACAAGAACATATTACACATAAGGCCCTGAAAGGACTTATGAAATGTGTATACGTGTGGTTTGAAATCTAGAACAAAAATGCTGTTATTGTCTCATAACAGGAAACTTGGTGGTTAGATCCTAGCCTTGGGCAAAACACTTCACCCAACTTGGCTATGTATGAGTACTGTTTGCACCGCACTGAGCCCCAGCTCTATCAGTGAGCCCCAGGGCAGCTGTGGCTATCTTTGTTTACAATGAGTGAATGAATAAAGGAATAATGGAATGACTGCCATATTAATTAATTAATAAATAATGAATAAAGCATTGTCAATGTAGTAGAATGACAAATGATTGAATGGAAAAAATTAAGGCTTTTAAGGGAAATTCATTCTCTGCATTTGACCCATCCTTGAATGCCGCTGGGACAACGGTCAGGAGCAGTGAGATAGTGCCACACAGCGCTCAGATCCATCTCAAGATCTTGAGATCAGGACCATGTTAACTGGAGGTTTAACATATTGTGCACTCTGATGGTGAAGACATGCAGAAAGAGAGGCTGGAGAGGCTGATATTTCTGCTGCTGCAGTGGAGGGTGGTTGTGGCTTGTAGCTGAAATGGAAAAAACAGATGGCAAAATGTTTTACAGTATTGTCATTGTGCACTGTAATGTTGAACATTGCAGTTACATACAAATGCATGTGCTGCTGCTATTTACCCTGTGCCTTGTTTAGTCTGTTGTGTCTTCTTGGGCCGATGTGAAAAATTGTTATAGACTAACTAAACTAAACACATGATTTATTTTGGTCTGAGTTTTACCACTTCTACATTTTTTCTAAGAAATCCCTCTATTTTCACTTGGCTTGTGCAATTATTTGGATATCCAACCACAAAACCCATAACCTCATTAAGCAGTGGAACGTCAGTGGGTTTATTTAAGGAAACAGTTTGTTAGGACCAAAACAAAGCACTTCGGGCCTGTAGTGATGAGGAGAACGTGGAAACTTTTTAGGAGCTGAACAAACAGGATTCTTTCAGTGTCCGTGCGTCACAACATTCAAAATAGTCCGAAATACTCCGAAAACATAATCACTTTCACTGACAGAGTTCACAAGCTTCCTTTTATAAAAGCCCAGACACAGAGACGAGACTGAACAGGAGCTGCAGCATATGACAATGTAGAGGAAAGTCACTCCCCTTTCAGAGATCACAACACAATCCAAACGCACGCCGCTAATGAAACTACTGCGTATCGCCTCAGGTTTGTGAAGTTGTAGTGTATTGTTTTGTATCCCGCTCTTATGAAAAATGGATGTATGGGAGCATGGGTGACGTGGGTGGCTTGTGGGGTGAGTCTTATACAAGAAGTCTGGAGTTAAACTTACCGTAACGAGGGTTCAAATAGTGCGAGAGAGATTACTCAAACATGCATACATGACATATCAGGCATGTTTTTGATGAGGGAACAATGTTATAACATGGTGGAAAGCTTCAAAAAGTCAATTTTGCATTATGCTCCCTCTTAAAGGATTTTTTTTTTTTTTTTTTGTGAATGTCTGAAAGACATGATAGACGCCTTCTCTAATAATGTGACTGATAATATTAAAACATTTAATTTGCCTGAAGTTAAAAACTGCTAAATGGATGTGCCTTTGTTTTTTTGGGTTTTTTTTTTTTTTTGCTCTTAAATACAAAACCACACTGATTGCTGGTGGTGACCTTTGACCTCTTCTGGTGGAAGTAAAGAAAATGCAGTCTGCGGGGTGTCTTTGAAGTGAGTGAGGGGCCGGAGTCATAGGACTTGGTTGATCAGGACCAAAGCAGAGACTGGTGCATGTGAGAGACTTCAGGGAGGGCTACAGGACTGCTGAGGATACTATGGTTCATTGAGTGTACATTAAACATGAAAATCCTTAAGTCATTTTAGACAGGATGAATAGATTTTTTTTTTTAATGGGGAACATTTTGCCTTGTTTTTAAAAATATCGAGATTTTTTTAGATAGAGAAGTACTTTTATTATTTTTTTTATTTATTTTTTTTTGTAACTGTGGCTGTTGCTGGGGAAGTTTGTTAAACACATTCCACAAATATGAAGGATAAGTGTCTTGCTCAAAGGCAGTATGCATTTTTGTTGCAAATTGTTATAAATAAAGTGGACTATAGTGTAATTTCTTAAAGTTGCTGGTTGAATTAAGTCGACATATACTGTAGGTCTGAAATCCCTGCCATTCACGGCTTCTACACAAATCCCATATGTACCTATTGTAATGCTTTAGTTTTCTTTTTAAATTTATTTCTATCTAGTCACCAAAAATACTTGTTTATAGCAGCTGTCACAACCATGTGAGAATAATCTAAGCAGGGCTTGTTTTCATAAGTGCTTCAGGGATTCAGATGATTTTATTTAATCTAAATCACATCGCATCATTCCACTAAATAAAACATTACATGTAGGACACAGTGATGTAAACTCTGGGTTTGTGGTTGATTGGGTCACAGTCACACTTTACATTTTACTTTACTACAGTTTGTTATTATGATACATTCAAAATAAGAATGGGTTTCAGCTGAATTTAAACAGTCAGTTTCCAAATCAATATTTTTATTCTGTTGCACCTGATTGGATTTTGCAGTAAAATAAACGTTATTTTCCCAGAGGGGAAATTAGTCTTGGGCCTCACAACTGGGTTCAACGTTACATCAGATACATGTCAAACAAACACTACAGTCTACAATAAGCAACATGATCTCAACACAATGGATGAGATGTGACCCAGTGTGGCTCAGTATTAAGACATTCAATTTACACAGAAGGAATCAGATTATTTGTAGAAATCCAACAATATGAGTCTGCTACCTCTGACCAGGCCTCAAGTAACAGTCTAAAACTGCACCTCAAAACCAAATAATAATGTGACAGTACCAGATATATAGGTACCTGTTTCTGCACCTCACTGTTGTAAGTGGGTGTTTCAAAGAACACCATTCATTCGGAGTTTTCGAAGCTCTTGTTTGAAAAGATTGGCTGTTCAGTAGAGTAACCACGAGGAACAAAATGTGGCATATCAGCTATTTGTGCCAAAATATCAGGTCTGTGTTAAAAGCCAACATGAAGTGAAAAAATAATCATAATAATCTGTGTATCATCACAGATGTGTCCACTGTGTCACTGTAAATGTAAAGTTTTGGCGTCAGGAGGAATCAAATCGAATACCAGAGGAGAGAGTGCGAAAACATGAGTAATTAACAGTTGAACATTTTACAGTCCAGGGGTTTGTAAAGTTATCTTAAATTTCCTACCCAAACGATAGTCTTTTGCGGACACAGAAGATAAAACAAAACAAAATAGTTTAAGTAAATCTGTTAAAATGAACAATCCAAAATGTTATATATTTTAATTAGTGAAAAGTCCTCAAAATATCACCTATAACAGGAATCTGAAACCCATGTGAGCTGAAATCCATGGATATATTTTGATATGATGAATGCAATAATAATAATTTAGGTGTGCATAATACTTTTAATAATACTTTTTTGTTTTGAGGATTCAATGTTTTTGTCACTTTTGAACTTTGAAACAGGTCTCCTCTGTTTCAAAAGCCCAAATTCCAAGTCCGGCAGCTCACCTGGAGAGTTCCTGTTTTGTCTGTGTCACACGTGGCCACCACATGTTCCCAAAATTCAACCCAAAACTATTCCAAACTTTTTCCTTAAATACCTTCTCCTCTGACGCCACTTCACTTAAGGTATAATTGATCTGCACAGATATCAGATGCCCCACAATGCCGTACAGGGAGACGATACTATTACTATTTTTACATACAGATTAGGAGGGGTCAGAAAGGGGGATTTTCCGTATTTCCTGAATGGTAGCCAGACAGAGAGCCCCCCATGAATCCTCGGACTCCATAGATGTCGCCAAAAGAAACAACATTGCTTTTGTTGAAATGTAAGGGCCAGTCGGTCATGTGCAGATTGTATCTTTGTATGAAGTGGAGCTCTGTCTCATCACTACAGCCTCTGTGCACAGCTCCTATTGACCTGGAAGACAAACCCAATGTGTATGTTTTTCAAGACAAATCAAAACCGCACTGAATGGTCTATTATCTGTTTAGGACTATGAAATTAACCAAAAAGTATGCAATCATCATTTAAGATAGTAATGTGTAATCATATGTATTTTGATAAATGAAGTTAGTATAATATATAGTTATAAAGGAAAAATGGGCTTGTGGTGGATACCTCTGCCACCACTCCATAGTTATTATATTTTTTTTCTGTGTAGTTATAATTATTTGCCTTGTTACTTTGCCTAAGTTAGTAGTTTTAGTTCATCTTTTAGTGTAGTACCTCCCTCTTGTGTTCATTTTTGGTTAGTCCTCTCATATTTAAACACACCTTTTCTTGTCTGGTTGGGTTAGTTTTGGTTTTGTTTTCTGGTTAAGTTGATCCCAGTTGGGCCCAGCTTTTGTTAATATTATTTGCATTAATTTGAGCCTTTCTTAAGTTACCTTTTTTTAATTTAGTAAATTTAAACTTATTTGTACACCTTTATCCCTGCCAGTCCACTTCAAGGCTATATATATAATATTAGGATATTAATTAAGTAGTTAGCAGGAACGATTCTTAATAAGCCATTAGTTCATTATGAATTAGGTCTTTGTTCATGCTTTATTGAGGCTAATTAAGGTGTAGTTATTTTTTGTTTATGTGTTGTTGTAAATGTAACTGCTTTTGTATGTGACTCTTGGTTGCTATGCCGACAAGCTGATGTGAAGGTTCTATTCATCAGTTACTGGTCTGTTTTGGAGACTGCCTCTGGTGAGTTGAGACTGCTGTTGTTTTGGTTCTGTTTTGGTGTGGGTTACGGCCTACAGAAGCCCTTGTGTTCAGAAAATAAACAGCCAGAAGAAATTTGGCGTGTTTCCTTACACCAGAACACTACAGTATGTATAGATGAGAAGGACTTGGACTGAATAAGCCGCTCTGAAAACAAAAATGTGGGATAGAGTGACATCCAGTGGACACTTTTGGTACCTACAAACAAGAGTGAAAGTGTATTGAAAAAAAACATTGAAAACCCCCAAAATAGTTACGCCGTTAGTTTTGCTGCTTATCCACATAAATTAGGTCAAAAGTAGCTGACTTTTTATCCTAACAATAACCGGAGTGTACAGGTGTTTTAGACCAGATTTAGTCTGGGTTTAGTCTTTGTTGTCCTGGTGGTTTTTATTATGAGGTGATGTGAAACGTATGGGCACGTACATCCACCATTCTTGGATCAGTGAGGAAAGTCGGAATAATCTCTGTAAGGCAATGCTCTGCAGTTGCTCAAGATTTGGATCACCATTAGCAATTGTAATCAAAGTGCACAGATGGTCCTGCTGCCACAGAGACGAATGTACCTAAGACATGACGGAAAAGACTAGACAATCTGCAAAGAAAAGGTACAAATTCAACTGTGTAATAAGATTATGGCCGACACGAAATACAGTTTGGTACAGCAGTTTACAGTCCCTTCTTTACAGTTTCAGTTTTAGTCACACATCAAAACACAGGGTAGCACTTTAGTTTACACCACAGTAATAGCATAGTAATAGTATTGTAACTAAAAGTATACAGGGCACTGTATACAGTCATTGCATTTTATTTCATGACAATTTGAGTAATCCTAACCTTAAGTATGAACCCTTAAATTATCACTGAAACATGGTTAGGATTTTCTAGATTATATGGAATCAAGTTTGCTAAGTGCTTATCTCTGTTACTATGTTATTACTGTCCTGTGCAACAAAGTGTGACCAACCACAGATATAATTTACAACTTTCTGTACAATAAGAGATAAGGTTCACTTCAGTTTTTTTGAGCAAAAATAGACCAGTAAGAGAACTCTAACTAACGACAAGTCAAAGCTTAACACTGCAAAACATTTTAACTTTTATCTATCATCAAAGTGCAACCACAAAAGTTAAAAAAAAAAAAAAGCACAAAATGGCAATTTAAGTAAACTGTGAAATACTGATCACAATTTTCTTCAAACAATGCAAATTTGAATATACAACAGTAATGACAACTTGTGAAATGTAGATACAATTTGTTTTTATTACATCTTATGAGGTGATCGCCATCCCTATAAACACAACCCCAACATGCAATGCTACAACATTTAGCTTATTTACTATAATGAAGGCAAAACAAAAAGTTGAATCCATTGTCATAGCAACAGCTGTTTGATGTGCTAACAGTCTAGGAGTTTACTGCTAAAAGCTTGCTGTCAATCAAGCAGAATGTCCCGCCCATATTTCCAAATTTGGATGCTCCCCTGAGCTACTGTTACTACGTTAACAACATTACAAACTAAACATTACTCCCATTAAAACAACAATGTCATCTGAGGTAAACCTGACTTGTAAACATTTGTCTTTCTGAAATTCAAGATGGTACAGTAACGTTCATGTATATAAAAATAAGATCATTTAGTTATATGTTTTCTGAAGGCTGCTATAACATTTGGCTGCTGTGGACCTTCTCAAACTTCTTTACCTGAGTGCATTGAAAATCATCACATTAGGGTAAACTCCAATGCGGAACAACAATTCAGTTCTGCTAATGTGGGATGATGCTATACAATAATAGACCTAAGTACATATATAAACAATGATGTAAACTTGCTTTCTTGAAGAGTTAGTTTCATTTTATACATATGCCTATATCTCCTCTTAGGTCTTCTTCTATTCTGGAGACTATAACTTTAATCATTTATTCCTTATTATCCGAAATGGAACACATTTCAATATTCCACACTTTCCTAACAGACTCGTAGCATTCTAATTATTCACCACAATGAGTTTATAAGAGCTTTTCACAGGGTCAGAACAGAGTTTTGCCATCACGATAAAGCAGATAGCATGCTTACACTGACTTCCCTTACCCAAATCAAGTTTACAACTACAATTTCAACTGATGAATGAAATGTTTCTGTTGTATTGGCTTGCATACTGTATGTACAGAAGTAAATACAAAATTCAGAATACAATATTTCATAATTGTGGCAAACTCTCATTGAGCTGATTGCCTTCCTTAGCCTCATCTGGGTTTCCTCTAACAATCCATTTGCCCCTAAAGGACTGTCTAAAAGAGTTAACGCGACCCCTGAAACTTTCGCCCGAAAAGAAATACAACAGTGGATCAAAACAGGAGTTGGATGCGGCCAGACACAGGGTCACCACCACATATTTCTGCATAGCAACCATCTCCTCACAGGAAGTATCGGTCCGGGACAGGAAGTGCAAGTGGACAGTGCGCTGGACATGGTACGGCAGGAAGCAAATCAGGAACGTCAGCAAAACAATCACTATCATTCCAATTGCTCTATTTGGTGATGTCGTTTTCCTACTTGCCACAGTACGTGACATTAATGCACGGATAATACCAATGTAGCAAATCAGGATGACCAAAAATGGAATCATGAAACCAACAGCGAGGGAAAAGTAGTTAAGCCTAACTAGGACATTGATGTCTTTGATCATTTTTGGAGGTTCAAAACATTTTGTTTTGTTAGTTGCTTGATCAAAATACTGCCCCGACATCAGAAACGGAATGGACATTATACAAATTATAATCCACACTCCAAAACAAACTATTCGGGCTCGTTTTTCTGTAACCAAGTACATATTTTTCACCGGGAAGACGATAGCCAAGAATCGTGTCACGGACATTACAGCCATGAAGTAGATGCTGCAATAGAGGTTGACATAGAGAGAGTAGGAGATGAATCGACACAGGAAGTCCCCATAATTCCACTGGCCCTTGTTAACGTAGTACAGAACACGGAAAGGCAGGGTGCAAGCACACAAAATGTCCGATACAGCCAGGTTGAGCATGTAGATGTGAAAAGGAGTGCTCTGGTGGTAGGTCCGAATCAAAATGACCAGAGCGAAACCATTCCCGACCAAAGCAAAGACAGTGACGAGGGAGTAGACCGTGGAGTACACCTGGTTCCTGAAGTCATCGATGGAAGGGCACTCTGTGGAGTTGAGAAGAGATGTGGAGTTTAAATGATCCATTTGGAGCTAGAAAAGACAAGAAAATGTTTTATTTTTTCTTTCAAAAATAGATTTAGGTTTAGGAGTTGTTTTTTTGAAACCATTTTCTTGATCTTAAACCCAAGATAGAAAAGATAAGAGATGGGACAATCATGTATCTTGTATGCTGTTTTATATCATACAAGACTCCATGTGCTGAAACACTGGGGAGTGAAGCTGTTGATATAATAATGCCTTGGAGTTATATTATGCCTATACCAGGGTCGGCAACCCATGGCTCTGGAGTCGCATGCGGCTCTTTCACCCTTATACTGCAGGTCCGCGTGGCTTAGGAAAATAGTAAAAGTTGAAGTGAATTGAAGTGCATTTTATTTGTGTTAGTTTTTTTTTTAATTGTAGTTCTAAATTGGAAGATTATTGTGATCTTGAAATATCAAAATAAAATTATATTTTATTATTTTTCATTGCTCAAAATAAGCGTCACACTCGCGGAGGCCAGTATACTCGCCAAAACGGCGTGCATTTAAGCTCCCCTACACGCTCCGAAAGCTCAAAGGCGATATAAGGATGACGGCTCACGGCATTTTTTGTTTTCTACATGGATAATTTAAGTTCAGCTTTTTAATTCATTTGAAAGAGACCTTCAACTTAGTTTAGCACTTCATAGATTTCATAAACAACACATTATAGCGTAAAGGTAAAAAAAAAACAATATATACAGTGTTATCTTCATTTTAGATGTCAAAAAGTATTTGCGGCTCTTTGGGTGTTAAAGGTTGCCGACCCCTGCCCTATACTGAAGCCACTCAAACACCTGAGCATACTCAAAGCTCTCTATTCATTAATTTCCCATACCTGGGTAAGCTATTTCTGCCACAGTTACCCTGGGGCAGACTTAGCACGGTTGCTGATTTGTGCCATTGGCCCCTCTGACCAACACCAATGCTCTATTCACACTTAGAAATGTAAGGTGCATGAAGTTTCTTGCCCAAGGACACAACAACAGCATAGTGTGTGTTGAGATGGAATAATGTTTTAACCATTGAATCTCTGCCATCCTCTTTAACTTAAAATATTGTGTTAGCATTGAATTGTGTAGAGAAGGCAGGAGGCCAGGAGGCTCAGAAATCGTATTTCATTACGCTCAAATCAGAGTTTGAATTCAGTATTACTCAATTACACAAATGACTAACAAGTGCTGTGGTGCTTAATAATCCAACCCAACCACAACATTAACAGGCACACATGCACACACACGCACAGGCACACACATGCACACACACATACATACATACACACACACACACACACACACACTTGTTTTGTAAATATCTAAAAGGATCCACTTTCTAAGCTCTAAATTATGCACAAGGTCAATTTGAACAAACATGAAACAAGAACTGGCTCAGGGTGTCAGGCCTGATCACTCCACTGATAATTATTTGGTTTAGACCAGTACAAAGATAAGAGTTAAAAATTGAGTTGCTTTTCCCCCTGTACTGTCTGCCAATAAACAAGGTCAAGGAGGTAAACTTCAACATAGACAGATTCATTTAATGATCATAGCACTGGCGGTCATTTCCAGTCTTTGGAGGCAACTGCAATTAGATGAGAATTTGATTACAAGGACAAGGGTGAGCCGTTGAAAGCAATAAACAAGATTATATCTGGTTAAATTGTAACGTATATAGCATCACTGAGAAAACAAAAAAAAACAAAAAAACACGTTTGTCATTGTATCTGAGAATCTCAAAAACATGCAATGTGGAGTAGAGTATTTCCTGTGGTCGTACAGCTCAATCTTGATATGAATTAGGCCATTTAAACACGGAAACTAGGGTGAAAAAAGGTAAAAGAGTTGTATAGCAGTTTTACAATACTGAATTGTGCATGCCAGTAATCCAATATTTTTCATGTTTAACCAAATAATTTACTTTTGCTTTTATAATAACTACTTCCAAATGAGCAGTTGTATTTACTACCATTAGTAAAGATACAGTGTACTGTCTGAAACCAAAGAAAACATAAGCACCTGTGAATGAATTAATATTGCCACCTGCTTGTTTCCATAAGATGAACACTTTGCCTGCTCACGGTAAGAATGCATGTTTTTCAAGTAATAAGATTATGCAAGATGTATAAAAGGAATGCCACACAGAAAAGAAAAGTTACACAGTGCACCTTTAAACACTGTATTCTTGGTTACGTTGCTAAATTATGTTGTTACAAATTTTCACTAATCTTGCAAATCTCAAGTTAGTCATTTACGTGCAGTCATTTCTTTGTCACTATAATACTACATCCATAAGTGGTAAAATGCATTTAGCTTTTTTGTCCTTATTATTTTCAAGCCTCAATTCTAGCTTGCGTAATATGACACCAGTTTGTACATGCATTACTACCAAGTTACTGCAAGAAATTTCCAAGTCAAACCTTTCAAATAAATATTATGACTGCAAAACAGACATCTATACCTGCAGTTCTTCAACACATAACAGCAACTGCTACGGACTTAATACTGACTAAAACGTTAGCTTTAGTGGGAAGAAGAACACAAGATAAGAAGTACCTCTAGATCCTTATATAGCTGAAGTCTGGCTTACATAGATCTTGGTCTAGTCTCTGGTGGTGTTGATATCTGAAATGTGTGCAGTAGTGGCTCTGCTCTGTGTGTCTCATTGGGAGGAGGAGGAAGAGGTGGTGCCTGCAGCAGGTGGTAGCTCAGACTAACTTCCTGGAAATCTCTTAAAAAAAAAGTGTCTTCCTCTGAAATCCATGAGAACTTTAATGACAATAGTTGCAGTATTTAGTTACATGTTTGCATTGATGTTCTGCATTTTATAACAGATTTACAACTTGTCACGCAACCTAACAACAACAACCACAACTCCACAGTAATATTACGTAACAAGACTGAGAAGATCAGTTATCAAGGAGAGGTTTAGGATGCTATAAAAAAAAAAAAAAAACCCAAAAAAACCCCAAAAAAAAACTATTCAAATGCTGACTTCACTTTTACTTTTATATATTTATTTATTTATTTATACATGATATATATATATACATGAGACAGACAACTGGTCAGTTTATTTTTTATGCTCTTGACTTGCCTTGTTCAACCAGTTCCTTGTGAAGCCCGCTATATCCACAAACTCTGATCAAACAAAGACTGTATTCTGCAGTTTATATTTGACTAGCATAGCAATGCTAAATTATGTGCTGATGTTAGCAACTGTTATGTTTATGATGATATGGGAAGAAGACATGCAAGAGTAACTGAAAGTTTTTACTGTCTCAAAATGTGAAAAACAGAACTAGTTCATTTTAAACAGTTTAGAAAAGTTATTCCTCACTTACATGCATTCTGAGCATCCTGATTTTTCACCGTGATGAGTTTTAGAGCTTTTAGCAATTCTCAGAGATCTGAGTGGAGTTTTGCTGTCACAGGAATGCTAACAACAACAAGCATGCTAAGCAAGTGTTTTCTGATTCTCAGACAACACGCTTTATAGTTAGACACAGGCAGTACACAGGAGACTCATTTTGACCTCAAGAGCTGCTACACTATATCTGTTCTGGGTCAAGACTAATTTTGCCCAAATACATGTAAGAAATCTAAGCTTAGGAGACCCAATGTGGAGCAAACTGGTGTCTTGGCCCTGAAAAATCATTGGTACTCAAGTGAGATTTAATATTTGAGCGTTAAACAACGAGGAGCTGTACATTATGCAGTTTTAACTCATGACGTGGAGTGTGGTAAAACTGCAGAATGCACACCTGTTTAATGAGCTTACACTATGGCTACAAACTGAAAAGGCTCACCTGTGAATGTGAAAAGCCTGTTCACTGTCTATACATATCTCAAATATTAGTTATTTCTGTGCTTTACATGAAGCTCATCCTTACATTCTACTCAGAGCAGTTGAGCATTTGTTGCTATGGTGATGTCATGGCGATGGCTGCAGAGCAGTGATATATAGCTGGTGATTAAACTGTTAAACTGACTACTTGCGTGTTATGCAGGATTAACACACAGCAGTTAGCCAGTGGAATTCTCACTGACCGTGATATTTTTCATTTTGAAAAATGAAAAAGGCAACACAATATTTTTAATCGAATCAGGCAAATATTACTTTTATTTACTACATTTGAGAGTGATTTCTTCAAAAATGGAGCCTTAAAAGCTTGTTCTTAAAATTTCCTGTGTATTTTGTCAACAAGTTTTGCAGCTCTGGGTGGATGTTGTGCTGGAAGAGGCCAAACTGATTAGAAAAGCTAAAAGAATTGTGAAGAAAATGATTGATCTGAAAGTCATTTAGCGGCTGGGAAAAAGGCAAAGACAACTGGTGCAAATCTATTAGAGCAGAAAGATGACATCTTATCATTGTGATGGTGCATTAAGTGTGTTAGAGGCATAAAAGACCTTCTACAGATTTCATCTGTTCAATGGAGTGTGAGTGCTGGGCTTTAAGTAGTGAGAATTAAGCATTTACCAGGAAATGCTTGGTCTTGTTGACTGGACTTTCTTTCTCAGAAGTTTTTATTTATTTTGTATGCTATATTTCCGTAACAGTAGTATATGTTCGAGATCAACCAATATGGGTTTTTTCATGGCTGATACCGGTTGTTTAGAATCCAGAGCAACCGATAAGCCTTGCTGATATTTTTGGGCCAATTTTGATTATTTTCCCCATATTATTTTTTTATTCACTACTGTGACAAAGTGGACCTTTGTCCCGTTAATAGCACCTTAATTTAGTTTATTCACAAAATTCATTTCCTATCATTTTTCAATATTCAACTAAACAACTAAGCATAACTATCCCGGGTTTGTTTTGTTTAGTCTTTTAGTTAGTCTGTCTTTTAATTTAAACACAACACTTACACTTGTTACTTTAAAGAGTTTATTTGGTTACATTTAGTCAATTCAGTTTCACACCTGCAGCTAATCTTACCTGAATCTCCACATGGTCCAGACAAAGAGGGGGCGTGCCCTATGTCGGCCATTTTTAAAGGCTTGGGTGTGGTCGTGGGCTGGACCATGTGAAGGGGAGAACTGGTTTAAGTTTTCTTTTGTTCTAATGTGTTTATGCATTTTGTTTCAATGTTTAAGTGTTTATAGTTTATTTTTAAACACTTTGAAGTAAGGGACTTGGGCCCTGAGAAGAGATCTGGCTGAAGTTATACCCACAGCACCTGCGAAGATTATGGTATATGCCTGGGGGAGGTGCTTCCTGCTTAGGAGGGTATATAAGCAGTGCAAGTCAGAACATCGGGGAGAACATCAGTGTAGCCGTGTACATGTGGGTTTGTTTTCTTAGTTGCTTAATTTATGTTGCGGTTTGCGTAAGATGAGCAGTTTTTTGTTTTTTTTTGTAAATTTGCTTAAGTGAGCACAGTTATTTTTTTTTTTTGTAAATATGTATTATTGTGTCTAGTTTTTTTCCTCTAGCCCGCAGGACAAGGACAGGGCTGTCCATTAAGCCCAGTCTTATTCGATATTGCTATTGAACCCCTGGCAATTATGATACGGGAATCTGACCAATTGGCTGGAATGCAAAGAGGAGGACAAATTCATAAATGATCCCTCTACGCAGCTGACCTTCTTCTCTTTCTTTCTGATCCGCATACTACTATTCCTATTGCTCTTAACCTTATAAACAAATTTGGGCAGGTGTCTGGATATAAACTAAATATGTCTAAAAGCATACTTTTTCCTATAAACAAAAAGGCTCAGCAATTAAATCTCCAGGCTTTCCCCTTCTCAATCAACAAGGACAATTTTAATTATTTGGGTGTATGTGTCACCTACAATTATGACCTTCTGTTTAAAAATAACTTTACAAAGGCATTAGAAAAAGCCAAACAAGATATGGATAGGTGGTCAAAGCTCCCCTTATCACTGGTTGGAAGAGTTAACTCCGTGAAAATGATAATCATGCCTAGGCTTCTATACCTGTTTCAAACAGTGCCAGTCTTCATCCCTAAAGTCTTTTTAAATGAACTGAATGGGCACATCTCCATGTATATCTGGAATAAAAACATCCCTCGAAGTTCTTGGAAAGATGGAAAGAGGATGGTGGTTTATCTTTACCCAACTTTCTTTACTACTACTGGGCAACAAACATCCATAAACTGTTGTTTTGGGCTGCAGACACGTTGGAGGTGGAGTCTCCATCTTGGGTCCAGCTTGAACGGTATTCTAGTAATCCAGCTTCACTCTCATCCCTTTTGTGTAGCACTCTACCTCTGAGTAAACGCCTGTGGACAAACAATGTTGTTGTCCAGGGTACTTTAAAAATATAGTCTCAATTTGGAACCCATTTTAAATTCAAACGTTTTCTAATTTCAGCTCCTATTCAGCGTAATGTCCATTTTGCCCCATCTATAATAGACCCATCCTTTCAGCAATGGCATAGGAGAGGACTAAGATGCATTAAGGATCTTTTTAAAAATGATACATTTATCTCCTTTGAACAACTAAAGAATGACTTTGGTGTCCCACAATCTCATTTTTTCAGGTATCTCCAAATGCGTAATTTTGTTAAAACTGCTTTCTCTTTAACCTTGCCCCCTAAAACATGGCTTGAAGAGTGTTTGGATTTGAACCCACTTGATAAAGGCTTGGTGTCAGTCATCTACAATAGAATTCAGGATGCAGCCTCTCTGTCGTTGGGCCATTTAAAAATTCAATGGGAAGAGGAATTAGGTGAGCATTTCACTGATAACACTTGGCAAAAAGCAATCATAAGAATCCATTCGTCATCTATTTGCATAAGACACGGTCTGTTACAGTTTAAAGTGCTTCACAGATTACATTTGTCGCAAAATAGCCAGACTGTACCCTGGTGCGGATCCTTCTGTGTGAGGTGTGGTCATGGCCCAGCCAACCTGAGCTACATGTTCTGGGTATGTCCCCGGTTAAATGACTTCTGGGAGAAAATATTCAAAACAATTTCTTTTATATGTAAAAGGAATTTTGTGGCAAATTCCACTACAGCCTTGTTCAGGGTTGTGCCTTCAGATATTCCAGTGACCCCCCCATCAGGCAGATGCGGTAGCCTTCATTACGTTGCTTGCAAGACGCTTAATACTGTCTAGCTGGAAAAAAGCAGCCCCAGGTAGAAGAAGTCATGTCTCATTTAAAGCTCGAACACTTGAGATATACCGTAAACGGATCAATTCAAAACTATTATATCTCAAGTGTTCAAGCTTTAAATGAGACATGACTTCTTCTACCAAACACTTGAAAGATGGTGGGGCTGCTTTCTTCCAGCTAAACAGTATTAAGCGTCATGCAAGCAACGTAATGAAGGCTACCGCATCTGCCTGATGGGGGGTCACTGGAATATCCGAAGGCACAACCCCGAACAAGGCTGTAGTGGAATTTGCTACGAAATTCCTTTTACATATAAAAGAAATTGTTTTATATTAGTATCAGTTTTTTAATTTATTTATTGTATTTTATTTATTTATGTATTTATGCA
>KN473012.1:0-22051 GCA_000787095.1 Periophthalmodon schlosseri
CCACTCCTCCAGTTTGGTGGTCACTGCTGACCCCCACCCTTCTGCTCTGATGACCACGGGCACCACTGATGCAATAAAAAATGACACCTCAATTTCAAGGCTACTACCATATTGCAGTAATATAGTAGCTAAGGCTAATTATAATGATTTATATCCACATGTGCCAAAAGAAGAATGTTTGGAATGAGTTGTTTTGAGTTTGAGTGACAGGACAGTTTAAAGAGGGAGTATTATTAAAATTATTTTAGCTTTCTACCATGTTATAATGTTGTTCTCTCATCAAAAACATGCTTCAAGAGTTTTTAGATGTCATCCATGCATGTTTGAGTAATTTAGCAATCTCTCCTGGGCCCTATTCGAACCCTCCTTATTGTTATCTGTAAGATTCTGTCCAATGCTCAGCCAAAACACTACATCATCCATGCTTGCTCATGATAAATCTCCATAAATATGCAAAAGGATTATGCAAAAGTGTACACAACAACTTGACAGACCTGAACCAATGTGCACTATTTTTATTAGCGGGAAGCATGCTGATTGTGTTATGATAGAGCTCTGAAGGGGGAGTAACTTAGTGCAGAGAGGAAAGGGAGGGAAGACTCAGAACGTCAGAAATGAAAGTGTAAATTACAAAACATGTTAACAGGCTTTCGGCGAATATAGCATTTACAAAACAATAAAAGGTAACATGGTGATCTAAATATGCTATGTCTTAGCAGTTAATACCCCATAGAAGTAAAATACCCCCTTTTTTAATCTGCCTTTTCACTAATAAAATGCTGTTTACTAGTACTTCTCTGTATCTGTAGTTGTTTTTAGATGAATAGACTATGAGCTATGGCGAGGCTCTGACAAAAATACTAATAATGAAGCAATATTAAAATAAATCATGTGAGAGAGAGTTTTTCATTTAGTTAGACCTCTTAATGATATTTTGAAAAGTATGCTTGTAGGCGTGCTGTTACTTATTTCCCAAATCACACAGCATGATGAATAATTAATAAAAAGTACTCACAGATCATCTATGCATCTCCCTTTGGAGGTAAAAGTTTCATGGAGAGAAACATGCCCACTACACAGAAAGAGAAACGTTTTAAGTTTTCTTTTGGAAATGTAGGTAAAGTGCTTGGTTGTTTGTAGGGGACACTAGTATACTCTAGAGACACTTCTCCCTGGCTACAAAGGTACAAGAACAAAAACAGAGGATGCATGCAAGATAGGAACTCGGAAAGTTGGTGTACAAAATAAAAGTTGTTTAACCCCTAAGGTGATGAAAAAGTTTTAGTCTTTCCTTTTAAGAGACCACAGTCTGGGAGTCCTTTGCCTCAAAATGGAATATGTTTATGAGTTTATTTGGTGTGCATTGATGCGCTACAGGATTGCAAAGGATTTTCTCAATACACCAAACAGAAGTGAGCGCATTTATGGTGTGAAAAGTTTTCTCAGAAGCCTGTTTTGAGCTTTACTCTATAAGCCAATGACACTAGCACAACGGCAGTTAGCTCCCACAGAGGGTGTTAGCAGTTTAGAGCAGGGGAAGAGTTTAGGCTGCTATCTTACAAAGGCAGTGTTTAACTTTTAGCCCATTGGGTTACAACGCTTGTCTAATCTCATAGACCAGTCAAGCTCAAGTTATCTTAGTAGACAGCATTTTGAGCTTAAGTACATCGCTCAAGTTTAACCTTAAATTGGGTTGTTGAAAGTATAGAAAATCTGATACTAATCGATACTAAAACTAGTATCGAAACTAAATACTCATTTGAGCAAATATTCATACTAAAACAGTGACATTCATGGGACAGAAATGAACTTTCCTGAATAGCTTTAGAACGATCTTGAGCTGTATCAGAACAAGTATAAAACACATAGACTAGTATATTCCCATGGACCACTATGGGACCTACCTGGACTGGACAGAGTGAGGAATTGGACAGATATAAGGCCACATGGTACTATGATTTAATGTTAAAAACCACATTCTGTTTTTTTATTATAGTAGTTTTATTAATAGTATCAAGTCTATTCCTCGAAATCGAGTTGAAATTTTAGTATCACGACAACACTGATGTTAAGTTCAAGTTCCTGACCAGGGTTTGTAACTATGACTACACTGTCTCATGGATCAAGTATTGCATAAAACATGAATGAACTGTACAATGAATGCCAATATAAGAATGATCACTTTATATCCTTATTTGAAAGATTTCACTTCCAGCTCTTTTTTCATTCTATTTTGTTGTTTCAAGATGTTATTCTCGATATTCACATTTTTCATATGTCCAGTACAACAATTGTGATACATTTTTCGGTAGCACTTTAAAAGTCCGGGACTTACTAGGTACTTACGGTGGTAGTTAGTAGATACTTGACTGGTAATTATGGTGGTACTTACAGTGGTAGTTACTGGGGTAGTTCCTGTGTACTTGTGGTGGTACTTTGGCTGGTAATTATATGGATATCTACCGGTACCTTGGCTGGTACTTATATTGATACTTACTGATACATACTGTATAACTAATAGCGGTACTTTGTGGTGCTTACAGTGATACTTATAGTGGTACAATTAGTGATACTTGCGCTAATAATTACTGGTACTAGTACTAGTACTTATAGCAATATGTCATATGTGAATGGTTAATTATAGTGATATGGTATAGTGCTGGTGTTATTGCAGTTAGAAAAAAAACAAATTTGGTATAATACACAAAATTAAAGAATATGCTGTTATTAGGCATATGAATCTTTGATTTCACGATATGTTAATAGAAAATACACAAGCCAAAACATTGTGAGAACACAAACACTTTATTATCACAAATTTCACTTTAATACAACAATCAGATTGAAAAGAAATTTCCAATAATAACAAAACCAAAATCAACTTTTTAAAAGTACATGACAGTGATACATACTGGTAACTATCAATACTTTAACTGGTACTTAATTGAGCGTTCCATGGTACTTACTGGTAATTCTACTGGTAATTACTGTGGTAGTTAATAGCGATACCGGACTGTATTTTAAAGCGAGACATTTTGGTACTAGTAATTACTTGTACTATCTATAGTACTTACTGCACTGTTTGTACTGGTAATTACTGTAGTAGTTAACAAAGAGACATTATGGTACTTACACTGGTAATTACAGGTACTTTCCGTAGTACTTACTGGTAATTCTACTGGTAATTACTGTGGTAGTTAATAGCGTTACCGGACTGTATTTTAAAGCGAGACATTATGGTAGTTGCACTGGTAATTACTGGTACTTTCCGTAGTACTTACTGCGGTATGTACTGGTAATTACTGTAGTAGTTAACAGTGAGACTGGACTGTATTTTAAAGCGAGACCTTGTGGTAGTTGCACTAGTAATTACTGGTACTTTCCGTAGTACTTACTGCGGTATGTACTGGTAATTACTGTAGTAGTTAACAGTGAGACAGGACTGTATTTTAAAGCGAGACCTTGTGGGAGTTGCACTAGTAATTACTGGCACTTTCCGTAGTACTTACTGCTGTTTGTACTGCTAATTACTGTAGTAGTTAACTGGACTGTATTTCAAAGCGAGACATTATGGTAATTGCACCGGTAATTACTCGTACTTTCGTAGTACTTACTGGTAATTCTAATGGTAATTACTGTGGTAGTTAATAGCAATACTGGATTGTATTTTAAAGCGATACATTATGGTAATTGCTAGGGTAATTGCTGGTACTTTGCATAGTACTTACTGGTAATTCTACTGGTAATTACTGTGGTAGTTAATAGCGATACCGGACTGTATTTTAAAGCGAGACATTATGGTAGTTGCACTGGTAATTACTGGTACTTTCCATAGTACTTTGTAAACCAGGTGGAAAAAGCAGATTAGTTCTCTCTCTCCCTCTCCCCTCCGCTGTGTTCCTCGCGAGTCTAGTTTCCTGTTCACGTAACTGGTTGCGTCCAGTCAGGGCCCAATATTAGCCGGTAGCTACACACACCCCAGAAAGTTGGTCTCATTCGTTCCGTACAGGTCCAGAGAATACAGTCCAGACTGCAGAATGTTTATGATTCTTATGCTCTCACCGTTGTAATATCAACCAATTACTACACATTACGTATTACTGATGCTTTACGCTAATAGCCAATGAGCAGCTGAACAAGACAATGTATAGTTTGGCATGCTTTACTGTATACAGGTAGAGTGCGCAGTAATTGGTTGATACTACAACGGTGAGAACAGGCATAAACATTCTGCGATCTGGGGCTTCAGTGATCCGCAAAACCAACGTTGATTGTCAAATTAGGTGTCAATTACTACAACGTGAGAACAGGCATAAACATTCTGCGATCTGGGGCTTCAGTGATCCGCAAAACCAACGTTGATTGTCAAATTAGGTGTCAATCAGAAGATAACATTTGGGTTTAGCATTGGGCAGCACAGTTATCGCTGTCTAAACTACCAGATATCAACAATAAACAAAGATCCGTAACTCTCCACAGGAACGTGCCAGAGCGCGCCTCACCCATGCGCACAGATGAGATGTTAATGTGTGTACATTTTACACACTCGATAAGTTCCATCTATTTGCGGAAAATCATGGCATGCAATACATCGTCGTGTTCCGCTGCTCATTGGCTGTAAGGGGAAAACATCACTAACCTCGTGTAATGTAATTGGTTGATTCTACAAGGGGGAGAGTGGGGTGTAAACTTTCAGTCATCTGTAGCATGCATTCACTGTCTACGGCTTCAGTAACCCACAACCCCCACCTTACTGGCCAACCTTGGTGTCAATCACAAGCTAACACGTGTGTTTAGCATTGAGAAGCAAAGCTGGTGCTGTCTGAAGTTTATTATGCCTGAAATCGACAAAAGAAATGCAAAAAAGTGACAGAGCAAATTTCACATTTGGATTACTTTCCTGCAGCAGATTCGACATGGAGGATCTAAATTATTTTGTGGCCATAATTTCTTCACTGGATTATATTCTCTGGACCTGTATGGAAAGAACAAGAGCAACTTTCTGGGAATATGTGGATGTTTGACAGAACCAGAGCCCTCAAAGCTAAGTGAAGTCCAAACCCAATTGTTTTGCTTTTCTGTAAAAACGGCTTTCCTGTCAGCACTGTGGTGATTGTAGGTGAAAATGGTTTGCATATTCGCCGTAGCTTTCATTTGATGTGTAGATTGTTTGTGTGGGTGACGCAGAAGTATATGTACATTGCAGTAGAGTTGTAAAGTAGGGCTGTTGGATCGATAACAGGTTAAAGATAAAATTTCTGTTTTTGGTCTCGGATTTTGTAAAATACATACTGACTATTAAAATATGCCTACAGATATTTTTTATTGTCAACTAGTCATGATTAGTCGATTAATTGTTGCAGCAAACATGTTAGTAGTATGTGACCTGCTCAAAATTTGCTAACGCTAAGTTTAATAAGATATGTACACGTTTACTTTCTTTAAGTATAGATGTAACTGAAAGATTTTGAAATTTTCTTCTCATCCTTCTTACTATTCCTTTACTGTCTGAATAACCTTATCAATTAAGTGGATGATCACTTCTACATTATCAATTAACTTGGTAATCATCCCTACTGCATTTTATCGTGGCACATACACGTGTTCACGTGTAGCAGAACACGCTTTGGAAGAAGCCTAGTTCCCTCAGCCATGACATTTTGTACACTGAACTCTTGATTACATATGGTGTCTAATGATGTTTTGTCTATTTGAGTATTGGCCAAACAGAAGCTGTGTCTGTGGAAAATTATTGTTGACAATAAAGTATGCACAGACTAAATAGAATGATGTCATCATTTCAGTTGAGGGTCAGAGGCCTTACTGTAATTAGTGTAGACAGAAAATACATGAATCTTTGCACCAGTGCATAGGCGTAGGAACTGTATTATTAAAACATACCTGAATACAACATTTGGACAGTTAAAAGTCTACCATGAGCTGCTCAATATACAAATATGCCCACTTTAGATTGTGATGTCACTTGAATACAACCAAATGTGTTAGATGCACTCTGACCTACCTTTAGGTATTCATCTGATGGATCCAAAGTGATCCTCTACGTTCCTCTATCCTCTCCAAACCAATCTTGTCCATGGTATGTTCTTGGGTAACATCACACATCCAGACCTGTTCTAGTGACTGCAGAACATCACAGCTCATCTTCACTGAAGCATATTGGTACTCCTCCAGCGCTAGGTGTTCGCCCAACAAGTGTGAGAAGAAAAAGAAGAAAATTCTGAAATAACAACAGATAAGTTAATTTAGTATCAGGAAGTGCAGCTCTCAATATGAATATGTGCACGGCAACATGTCTATTGGAACTGCTGCAGGGTCACTTTTTAAGTACGGTGGTAGGGATGATTACCAAGTTAATTGATAATGTAGAAGTTGTCTGTGTAGTCCCTCAGTCGTCCAGGACTGATCCATAGTAAAAGGCAAAGTAAAATCTGTCAACTGGACAAAAAGTTGTAGGAGTGAAGATGTTTTGCTGCAAACTACACTGAATATTCAACAGATCGAAGAGAGCTAGAAAAATGGACAACAGTGAATCTGAACCTAGAAGGAAAGGCGTAACTATTCCCTAAACAGTGGGTGTGTCTGAAAAACTTCAGAGAATTTTCAGACAGTTTGCGATTCCAGCCAGGACCATTAAGGCTGAATGGAGGCCAATAGGCCTGAAACTGTAAACAATAGCTGTTTACAGTTTTAGTGTAGTTATCTTCTCTCTTCAGATAGATATAAGGCAGTGTCCACCAGTAATCTGACCAGAACTGAAGAAGCAGCTTGGATGAGATGAAAACGTCTTCACTCCTACAACTTTTTGTCCAATTGACAGATTTAACTTTGCCTTTTACTATAATGTAGAAGTGATCATCCATAAGGTTATTCAGATGGCAAAGGAATAGTAAGAAGGATAAGAAACAAATTTCAAAATCTTTCAATTACATCTATACTTAAAGAAAGTAAACATATGTACATATCTCGTTAAAGTTAGCGTTAGCAAATTTTGAGCTGGTCACATACTATATCAATGTTTGCTGCAACGATTAATCGATTAGTTGACTAGTTGACAATAAAAAATATCTGTAGGCATATTTTAATAGTCAATATGTGGACCCTTAAACACATTTCTTTTTTTAAATGTTTTTATATAGTGGAATTGTTGAATCAAAATGTACAAATGAATTTCAGATTTTTATCAGTAATACACTTAATTTGAAAATCTTGTCTATTTAGACGCCATCAGTGAAAATGTTTCTACTTTTATTTGGTAGATAATATATATTAAAAGTGTCAAGATACAATATAAATAGTCGTTTGACTAGTCAACTACTAAAATACTCAGTTGCAGCTCTGTGTTCCGTACAAGGAGAAAAACATGTTTATAATGAACATAAGTTCTTGGATATCCAAAAAAGAAAGGTACATGTTACAGGTGTTTACATGTGTACAGTTCTGACATGATGCTTAAGTAATATTGTAGGACAAAATTACCAGAAAAAGTGACAGACAGTAAAGTTGATACGGTGAATCCAGGAAATACCCTCATTATTTGAAACAATTGCTGATATTTTACTTTAACAAGCCTTTTGTTTTAATCCTCAGGTTCCATCAGTTTTACACTAAAACAACTAAACTCAACAACAGAGTACATGCCTACAAATGCCCAGTGGTAAGTAGTAACACTGTCCACATGCTGGTTCTTCGGTGTATTTTGAGGCAAATTGGACTTTTTTGATTTCAGCTTCCTTGCAGATTTGACCTTCACTGAATTATGTCAATTTGTACCATGGTGGGAGACCAAAGATGGAAGAAGTTGGAGCTATGAAGAAACATACAAAAAACTGAGAAAAATTAATTCAGTGTGACTGTGTCCAGCCATACCTAACCGTGACCCTCACAACTTTTTGCCCTGTATTTATAGCTCAGAGGGGAATATTAAGTGGAATTCTTGAATTAAGTAGCGCAAATTTCCATGTAAGGCTACAGTGAGTACTGTTCGTGTCACTACCCACAATGGATGCCTTTTAAAATATGGACTACTGTTTTTATTAGTTACCACCCTCTGTAAGTAGTAGTACAATCCATTGTAAATATCAGTGGTACGGCCTCGTATTGCTGTTAACTACCTCAGTAATTACCAGTACAACTAATAGTAAGTACTGCGAAGTGGTACCAGTATTTATTTGTGCAACCACTTTTACAGTAATTACCATTACAAAACGCAGTAAATACTACAGAAGGTACCAGTAATTACCAGTGCAACTCCCATTATGTCTCGCTTTAAAATACAGTCCGGTATCGCAGTTAAGTACCACAGTAATTACCAATAGAATTACCAGTAAGTACTATGGAAAGTACCAGTAATTATCAGTGCAACTACCATAAAGTCTTGCTTTAAAATACAGTCCGGTATAGCTGTAAACTACCACAGTAATTACCAGAAGAATTACCAGTAAGTACTAGGGAAAGTACCAGTAGTTACCAGTGCAACTACCATAATGTCTCACTTTAAAATACTGTCCGGCATCGATATTACCTACCACAGTAATTACCAGTAGAATTACCAGTAAGTACTAGGGAAAGTACCAGTAATTACCAGTGCAACTACCATAATGTCTCGCTTTAAAATACAGTCCGGTATCGCTATTAACTACCACAGTAATTACCAGTAGAATTACCAATAAGTACTACGGAAAGTACCAGTAGTTATATTGTCTCCTTTAAAATACAGTCCGGTATCGCTGTTAACTACCACAGTAATTACCAGTAGAATTACCAATAAGTACTACGGAAAGTACCAGTAGTTACCAGTGCAACTACCATAATGTCTCACTTTAAAATACAGTCCGGCATTGCTATTACCTACCACAGTAATTACCAGTAGAATTACCAGTAAGTACTACGGAAAGTACCAGTAATTACCAGTGCAATTACCATAATGTCTCACTGTTAACTACTACAGTAATTACCAGTATAAATTACACTAAGTACTATAGATAGTACCAGTAATTACTAGTGCCAGTACCATAATGTCTCGCTTTAAAATACAGTCCGGTATTGCTATTAACTACCACAGTAATTACTAGTAGAATTACCAGTAAGTACCATGGGACGCTCAGTTAAGTACCAGTTAAAGTATTGATAGTTACCAGTATGTATCACTGTCATGTACATTTAAAAAGTTTAATTTGTTTTTGTTATTATTGGAAATTTCTTTTCAATCTGTTTGTTGTATTAATGTGAAATTTGTGATAATAAAGTGTTTCTGTTCTCACAGTGTTCTTGCTTGTGTATTCTCTATTAACATATCATGAAATCAAAGATTCCTATGCCTAATAACAGCATATTCTTTAATATTTGGTATTATTCTAAATATTTTTTTCTAACTGCAATAACACCAGCACTATACCATATCACTATAATTAACCATTCACTTAATATGACATATTGCAAAAGTACCAGTACTAGTACCAGTAATTATTAGTGCAAGTATCACTACTTGCACCACTATAAGTACCACTGTAAGTACCACAAAGTACCGCTATTAGTTATACAGTATGTATCAGTAAGTATCGGTATAAGTACCAGCCAAGGTACCACCACAAGTACCACAGGAACTACCCCAGTAACTACCACTGTAGTACCACCGTAATTACCAGTCAAGTATCTACTAACTACCACCGTAAGTACCTAGTAAGTCCCGGACCATATTTTAAAGTGCTACCCATTTTTCAGTATACGCCCCTGTTGTTGAAGGTCATGACATGTACCTGAAAATTATAGCTTGACTTGCAATCCAGATTTTGGAATATTTTCACTTGGACAAAAACTTGGAGATCTAGATTTCTTTTAATTTTGTGTAAACCAAATTCTTACTCAGTGGACCAGACAATAAAGAATTTTTTTATTAAGACTAAGATTAAATTTAAATGAGTTGGATGAAAGTTTGGCCACTCTGCTTAAAGTGACGGAGGAGACAACAAGAACACCCTTACATTACACCCTTACACCCAATACATTATCGATAAATGTACAATTCTGAAAGAGGTCCTCCACTATTGCAAATGAAAGCACAGATTTGTTATAAATAAGGACAAGTCATGTTTAATGAATCACCTTGGGTCGCTGTAATTCAAATTTGTGAACATAACTGAAAATACTCAAGGCTCAAAGACTGAAACTCACAATAGCAATTCAAGGCAGCACACACAAACAGTGGAGGAGCATGTGTTGGACATTTTGTAATTTTGTTTTACGGTAATAACTAGTCACACAAGGAAAATATCTGTAGATGACATGTTTTCTCTCCTTACCATTTTAAAGTTTCCTACTTAGATAGAAACTGCATTATAATATATTGTCAGATGTGTTCACTTTGACAGTGCTAGATAGTGTCACAACTGTTTACATGCGGAAGTGATTTTTATGGTAGAGAGTTGTTGTCAAGACCGAAACACAAACTTAAACAATTAGACAAATAAGAAGTAAAATAATATAATGGTAAAAATAGTGACATTTTTCCTTTAGTTAGATCCCAGTAAATGAATTTCAATCTTTTTTTCAAACCATTTCAAAGGTAATAGGTAGTAGTAATTATTTGACAGTTGCTATTTTGTTACTAAAAGCTTGTTGCTTTGTCTTGAAAAATGACATGTTGGTAATGAGATAAAGATCGTTCAAAGCTGTCCAGTAATAGTTTTAAATGCAATCAAATTAAATACTGTTTTTAATGCAGCGTCTAATTTAATAATAACACTGACATGACCACTGGAACATTACATAACATTTATTATATGTATTGGTTATTTTCATGGCTTGTGATTCAGTGATAGAATAATGAAGAAAAGTAATAATGTGGCAGTTTGGTTTACAAGAAAAAAAAAACAAAAATCATATTTGACGAGTAATTTTTTTTCCCGTCCAAGAGAATGCTGTGGTTGATCAACACACGTCTTAATTTAACTGTTTCACTAATAATGTTTCAGACATTGTGAACAATGTATTAACAAAGTACTGGTTGGGACGACAGTGGCACTCACCGTAGAGTATTATTCCTCTAATTCAAAGGTGGGCGGTGCGGTCTCGGATCCCTTTGGTACATATGTAGCCCATATGGTCTTAATGTTTTGTCAATTTCACCAAAATCCTGTTTTATTTGCTAACAAGATCATACCCAAATTTATTTTGGATTGTTTTTGCTAGAGGCTTTTATTTTGGCGGTGTCGTTACTTCCTGTAGAATCGCGCGGGTCCCCTCAGTTGCTATGAGGAAAGCAAAGGGGAGACGTGTGCGGGATTGTGAGACCTGGAGTTGGCTGTATTGTGATATATTTATGTTTCACACAGATAATAAATCCTCTCCTGAATGGCAAAACCCTGTGTGTGGCTCAGCGCTGGCTACACATACACTGTGTCATTGTGTCCTTGAGCAAGACACTCAACCTGCTTCACCTCCGTGTTTGCTCACACTTGTGTATAAGGGTTTGTGTGAATGGGTGAATGTTTTCTTTGCTGTCAAGCGCTAAAACGCCCACTGAAGGTAAAAAAGCGTTATATAAATGTGACCATGCATGTACCATGTGCAACAAGAATAGGCTTAAAGTTATGCAATAGAAAACATGTGCAGTGAATACAATAGCAAAACAGTTCAGTTCAATGTCTCATTAAATCATAAGATACTTGTGTCATAACACAATGCTCTGACAGAAAGATAAACATGATTAGAATAAGACGTTAGCATAAGTGGGTACTTTTCTGTATGTATCACTATTTTATGCGGATCAGCTTTTGAATCAATGCCATAAATGTAAAACACATAAGATACTTGGTTAAATGAAAAAATAATAATGCCAAATACAAAGAAAATACAAAGAAGGGATTTAATAAGAGGGCATTTAGAACACAGCTGTAAAGTGAATGGGTCTCAATCGTTTTCACATTGTTATCCTGACATGTTATCAGTGGTGCAAGGTAACAAAGTAAAAGTAGTAAAGTACTATACTTAAGTCCAAATTTTAGGTATCTGTACTTTATTTAAGCAAATTTTAAAGTGGATACTTTTGACTTTTACTTCATAATATTTGACAGCAGGTATCTGTACGTTCTGCTCCACTACATTTTTGAACAGGACTGAAAAGTAAAAGTATTATTTTTTTTATTATAGTTTGAGACCTGCTGAAAAGGCTGAGAGGCTTATTTTTAACACGCTTATAATTTGAGCAAACAAAAATATACAAATAAAAACAGCTAGGAAAAAAACGATTCAATTTTTCTACAGAACAAAATTCTGCACAAATATGTTTCAAAATCACTACATTTAAAGCCTTATAAGACCTCAGAATCTGCACAAAATACTTTTACTTTTTACCCTTTAAGTACATTTTTGAACAGGTACTTTAATACTTTTACTTAAGTAGTACTAATAGTAGTAGTATGTGATACTTTTATTTTTACTTGAATCTTTTTTTTTTTTTTTTGCTCCAGTATTTGTACTTTTACTTTTACTTATACTTTTACTTATGTAACAAAATAGAGAACTTCTTCCACCAATGCATGTTGTGGAGGCAGAAGGTTTCCATAATTTAGGATGTACTGTTTACATATACACCACATGCATGTAAATAACAAAACAGTCTGATTTATTTTACACTACATAGACTGGACCAGTGCTCGGAATTCAAAATAGGAACACCATGTCCAGGTTTCTAATAGAAAGGACATGTAGCTGAACATATCCTCACAGTCTGCCCTGTACTTTGGAGTGTCCTCTCTCAAATCCTCAGACCACCAGCCAGGTTTGCCAGCAGTCCACTCATCACATTGTCCAGGTCTCTGCACTCACATTGTTAATTAACACCGCTCCAGGGCCAAAGGGAGCGGCAGGTTAGCTTATTTTACATCCTGATTGTACCAAGAATAAAAAGAGCCAGAGAAAAGGATCTGAAAAATCCAGCCTCTTCTGCCTGTTTGCCTGTTTTCAATATGTTTTACTGTTGAGGTTGGACAAGATTGACAATTGTGGGTGAATCCGGGAGCATTAAGACATTGGATATGGTTGCCAGTGTTAAAGTGGCTTTGTTGTCCTGAACCCCTGTGTGACTAAAATCTTTTGCATGGTAAATCTACAACAACAACAACAACATGTGCCTTTGCCTGGTCTCCCTAAGCCCTCTTCTCTCAGTGCTACAAAGAGACTGTTGCTAAGTTCACTTGGAGGTGCATCTGTCTGCATTGATTGTTCTTGCTTGTCCAGACAAACCAAGAAGCTTTTAGAAATACTGCTTATCTTTGATATGGTTTTCACAGATTCACAAAGTCCAGTAATTCCTTCTGAAGTTTGCTTTGAAATAAAAAGTACATCTAATTATGATTGCTTGTGTACTGTCACAATAACTTAATAAATACATTTTGAAGCACAATATATTGCTACAAAGAAATATAGTGACAAACTGTAATATTGAAACTACTACTAAAGAATCTTCCCACTATTGCAAACAAACACAATAAATATTGATCCGGAAAACTGGACGATGAGTAATTAACGTGACAGACCCCAGTTATGTATGGAAAGGAGGTAGCTGTAAAAAGTAGTACCCTGGATTTGTCTTTGACACTGACCACATTTTTTGTTATACCTTCGCTCTCATGAGTCAGTGGCTTTGTTCACAAGTACACCAAAATTTCTGGACCTTTAAAATGACTCAAATGCAAAACATGCAAACTGCATTCACAGGGACCATGATCAGAAAAAAAAATGCAATGATTTTGCTTTTTATGTCATCTAAATAATAATCCTATAACTCCCAAGATCTTTGCCTGGGATTCAGAATACACACTTCTTCAATACTTTACGAAGATGTGAGTCTGGCCACCGGTGAATCTCCCCAGTTTCAAATGGGCGTGATTGACAGGTGGATTAGCCAATCTGGGACATGCATGGTCTGTTTGTATTGGAAATAATAAAGGAAATAAAAATATCACAGGGGGCTGAAAAACATGGCGGATTTCTGCAGAATCAATGAGTGAAGCACTAAACTCTGTTAATCTGAGGTGAGATAAATTTGATTTTATTTATAAATCACAGGTGACCAATGAGCTTCTTCATTTCACATGAGTCACTGAAAAAAACGGATCCCGACTGCATTTGGCTTGAGATACAATGGAGCCTGTATAAAATATACAGAGAGATATCATGCTGGATTTGCCAGGCAACCGAGAACTGATATTAATCAGACTTTGAGTGTGCATGTGGCGAATTGTATTTTATGCTAAGGCCTACATTTATAACTCAAATAGGGTCATTTTTAACTTAACTTGAAGTTTCTTTTTAAAACAAGTAACCTATTTACAGTTCAAAAGTGCACTGTTGGAAGTTCTGCATATTTGTTTCGACTTCTCTCCAGACAAACTGACAAAAACATCTTTGCCAGAACACATATTTAAATCCCTTTTTTCCTGTTCTCCCATCATCCTGCCCATCGCGTTTCTGTTTTTCTTTCTTGACAGCTGGTTGCCAAAGGCGGACTGCAAAACCAACCCCGGACATGTAACATACTGAGCAGACAAAATGTACTGTGACAACTAGAGCCGCTAATGTTTGATTTAGTATTCATCGATTCACAATGTCCTGCAGTTTTCCTTTCATTGTTTTAACCCATTCACGAGCACTCTTCCTGTTTTTGTTGTGCATGTCTGTACCTGAATGCTCCCATAGTGCTTTGTGTGCACATCTCGTTTGGCTAGCTGCGGTATCCATGGAAGCAGGAGAGAAAGGTTGTAGCTGTAAGACTGAACAACCCCATGTGCTCGAGCCACTGATCTCTCTGACCCTGCTGTGACGTGCATGGTTTGCGAATGCCAGCTCGTCGCCTTTGTAGCCTCTTTATTGGCAGGTATAATTGGAGGGAAAAGGGACGGAGATGTGGGGCATGAAGATTGCTACCTTGCTGCTCTTGGGTTAACCCTCGGCCAGGACAAACACCACTGTAACGTAGGCAGATCTCATGCACTATTAATGTTCTCCTCTCGTTTAATTACCCTCTCCATCAGAGCGTTGGCACAGCAATCAAGGCGAGTGGCACGTGACTCTCCCTCCTTCGGAAAAGAGGGTATGGATCCCAAAGGATAGCCCCTGTGGACGGAGCAGAGGAATGACTGAGCAGTGTAGAGCAGTGTGCGTCTGAGTGACAGGGGAGAAGTCACAGCAACAGTATGAAGCTAAATAAATAACGTTTTACTTTTTAAAGCAGCCAAGTGTCACAAAAACATAAATAACCCTAAAACCCTAAGGCAGGATTATCCCAAATATTGAGTCTAAATGAATAAATGTTCAACATTTTGCAATAAATAAATCACAAAATAAAACACTAGTTTGTTTGCATCTGTAATGAATTGTAGACGTTATTTATTCAGCCCTCTGCAGCTCAGATCCACTAGTACACAGAAAAAGTTCATCTATCATTTATGGAATGATAAGCCTGTCACAATAACAGATTTTGAAGTTTGATATATTGCTGAAGACGATAAACGATAATACTGAAACAAATTTATGCCAGCGACCCAATAACCCAACCCATTTAAACCACCAAAACTATTCAAAATCTACAGTATTGTTAAATCACAAGCTACAATAAATAAACAGCAGAATGAAACACTTTAATACTTTGTTTGCTTCTGTAACAAGCCACAGAGGTTATTAATTCAACCTTTTATGGCTTCAATCTTAGCCAAAAAATAATCAAACATTTCCTAGTAGTGCAAAGAAAATGTACACACGATAAATATTGACCACAAAAACATATTGTTCCAACTTTCATATACCGAACGATAAGTTGATATAGTGATTATTGTGGCAGGTTAACCGTCATCTTCCTGGACCACCTGATTGACAGTAATAATGGTAGCAGTTGTAGTACTTGTTTGGTAAGAGTAGCCCCACCACTTCAAGTACTAATACTCATCCAAGCTCAGTCCTGCCTGCTTTTAAATCATTTCTATCACCTCTAATTGGCTTTTAATACTATGTGAGATTTTATTTTTGAGTTCCATGATGCTTTAGTGTACATTATACTATTTGTAGGTCTGTCATGGTCTTCTATGATGTTGTGTAATGTGTATGGCACTTTGGCCAACTGTTCAAGTTTTTAAAGTGCTTTATGAATAAAGATGGTAAGGTTATCGTACGGACCAGTCGCAAAGGACATTCACTTTGTCTTGCAGATGTGCTATTAGTGGTGGTCAGGCTGTGATGTCCCAAATTTGGGATAACACCTGGGAAGGACAAGCCTGAGCCTTCAGATGGATTCAACAGTCCCTCTAATGAGACAGAGTGTACACTACGCCACATGCAATCGCTAATCAAACAGCTAATTTCATTAAGGTCGCCTCAGGAATGTCATAATCAGCATTGGACAAAAAGTAATTACGGACACATTGACTGGAGATGGGAAATCTGCTAGGCTAATGCTAAAGTAAAAATTACAATTACCACAAAGAGAACTCCATAACCATGCATACATATGGCAGTGTAGGCTAAAATGCAAATAGATATTCTAGAATTAGGTAAAACATCTGTAGTTGTAGTAATAGTATTTGCGGCTCTTTTGGTGCAGAATGGCAGCCATCTCTTAGCTCCACAACAGCTATGACTAATATCACCAATATTACAGGACTAATGCTTCCACGTTTACCCTTCACAATGAGAACGCTCAAACCATTGAGTGGAAATACAATATTTCAAACTCCTTTCATGCCAACGACTAAGGATTAAGAAATACTGCAGTTTTACATACAAATGACAGCAGATTCCTCTCAAAACGCACAACTCTACCCATAGTGTGTCATGCGCTCATCAGGCATGTTGACATCCAGAGCAGATTCATGTGATTACGGACTGTCACTTGCATCAAGAAGGAAACACTCAAAGATAAACAATCACGGTGAAATTAAACCCGACATCTCAGAGTGGAGAATCTGCAAATGCAATTACCATACTGCCTTCTGCAGCATACAGTGGAATATATACTCATGTACATTTTGTGTTAACTAATGAGGCAGTTGCCGCGGGCTGGCAGTAAAACCCTCTGCTTTCTTTTTCAATGGAACGCACCCTCTCGCGGCTGTTCTAATATATTTTAACTAAGTGAGACAGCAGTGGATGAGTGAGTGTAAATGGAGTGTGAATTGTGGGAAGTGACACCAGTGTTCATTACATGTTCTCATATATTTAATGTGGATTTCTTAAGAGTAACTTGATGTATATCTCAGTTTAATAACTGAAATAATGCTGCTCTTATTGAAATAGAACTTAAGCTATTTTACTTCAAACAAATCGTTGTCTTGAAAGGGGTTAATGCACTGGCTAATAAGCGACATATACTGTATTAAATCTTTTACCAAAGCTCTTTATAATTTAGACCAGTGGTGGAAGAAGTACTCAATTTTGTTACTTAAGTAAAAGTACAGATACTGGAGCAAAAAAGTACTCAAGCAGAAGTAAAAGTATCACATGAAAAAAATACAAAAAAAAAATAAAAATAATTTAAAAGTATTAAAAATATACTTAAAGAGTAAAAAGTAAAAGTATTTTGCGCAGAGTTTGAGATCTAATAAAGCTTCAAAAGTAATGATTTTCATAATGATTTGTGCTGAATTTTGTTCAAGAGAAACAATTGAAAATAAACCCTCAGCCTTTTCAGCAGGTCTCAAACTATAATAAACAATACTTTAACGTTTCAGTCCTGTTCAAAAATGAAGTGGAATAGAAAGTACAGATATCATCTCTGAAATGTAGTGAAGTAAAAGTAAAAAGTATCCAGTGTAAAATGTACTTAAGTAATATACAGATAGCGAAATTTTTAACTTAAGTACAGTACTTTACTACTTTTACTTAAGTACTGATGTGGGCCTAGAGTCTGGTCTAGTGTTGTCATGTTGCTAAAACTTTGAAGTTGATTTTGATAGTAATGAAAAGGTCTGATACTTGATGCCAATTTCATTAACACAATGATACAAGTTTTAATATTATTGGTGAGTATCTGGGTATTGATTTTTTTTTCACAATCTGACTAAACAGATGGCGTTATGCTTTATTATTGTATTTTATTGCTATCAAGACAAATGGTTTCACAACTGACATTCAGTTGCATGCAGTAAACATTGAATCAAGATCAAAATCTGTGTTTCTGTGTAATCACATATCATCATCTCAAGCTATTTCCCATCTCAAATTTTACCTCAAATACACAATAATTAATCATAACTTCTCTCATTCCCCATTTCCCCTTCTGCACTTTGAGAAAACTAATTTGATATCACTGCTCGGTTGCTTTTGGCATAACTTTGCATTTTTGTGTGCGCCTCTACAATAGCCCATCATTATACCAGAGGGCTCGGTTATTTGTCTCTTTCTTGGCATTTTCTGCAACTTTGTGTCACCAATTTATTCTTGCGTTCTGTTCTGCGACTGGTCTATCAAGATAGATTGGACGGATGGTCGAATTTTGGCTGGGTAATTGTTATTTTTGGGTGCGTGCCTTCATTTATAAAGTAATTTGAAACATCTGATTATTTTCAGTTTTATCTTGCTTCGTGTGTTGCGTCACAGTCTTTTGCTGCTCAAATTCTCTTTTGGCCTTTACCTGAAGCGATCTCAAAGTATAAGACCTTAAAATAGTGTGCACCTAGCTGGCTGGCTCCCTTTGAAATACATTGTACTGACAGAGAGAAAAAAGATCCAGTGGGCATGAGTAATGGGAATTCTGCTTTCATGTTGATGCTTCAAAAGCGTGATGATAATTTTAAGCCTGCAGTAAACTGGAGTTTGATCAAGGAGGGAGAGAGGAGAAAGCCTTGATAAGCCTGGGTTTTGTGTTGGAGGGCTGTATTGGTTTGCAGGCTGTGATGCAATCAAGAAACTTAAAAATGTTGAATCAAATGCACTACCCGACCGCTGATGAGTCTATCATTAGGCCCTCTTTGATGCCATGCACGTAACCCTCCACCTGAATCCTGGAGATTTCCTGAAGTTTTACTAAAGGAATTATCAGAAATTATTTCTCATAAAATGTTCTCACTTAGTTGAAGTTTTCTCCAGTTGTTTTTAATCTTTTGTTTTACTATTTCAAGAGAAGAAAACAGACCTGGAATTGCGTTTTGCTTCATTTGTGCTTGTTTCATTAATCTTGTTTAGATGGTCCTCTTGTTCTTATTCCCATCACTCTGTTGCTATTTTCCCCGGATTGTGATGTCAAAAGTAGAAATCCTGTGCTGTTTTAAGTCCATTAATCATCACCAGACTCATTCTGAGCATTTCTACCTTCATTTTGGGTTCATTTAAAACTGCTTGCTTATATTACAGTTGCTGAGTTGCTTATATGGCTACCTTTTTTGATGGTTCATTCCCACTGGTGCCAGTAGATGGTGAGCTAACACCAAATCCCAGTATAGGGAGCCAATCTGATGGAAGATGATGTGCTTTATATTATTATTTTAAGTTCAAAAGCATGAAATGCCAAAGCAAAGGTATTCAAGAGCGTGTTTAATAACCAACAGCAATATCAAACAGTGCATATTATGCATCATTTAAACACAATACAATTAGTGTTAATAAGCCAAGATTTTCATTCTTGTAAATATCAATGTCTACATTGATTATGGGTCTTGAGAATGACATTACATCTTACAATGTTTCTGGTCAATGGAAATGTATAGTGTATATATTTTACTGTATACAAAGAATGTAAAACTAAACATCTAGATGTAAACAGAGCGCTATCCCCCAGCCCACACACAGCCCCTGCTGGAGCTGGTGTGAATTGGAAAATCCCATTGAAACACCTGAAGCTTGAAGCTTTACACCTAAAGCACATGGAGCATTGTGTGTTTCTTTGTGCTGCGTGAAAAAGGTTTTGTTTCTGCTCTTGAGTGAACATCAGGGGTGAGCTATAACTGTGATAGCACTCAGTCACAGGAGGGGAAAGACTATCAACAACTGTACTTGAGTAAATGTATTGATCAAAAGGGACAGATAAATTGTACGTTTTGGGGATGAATTGGACAAAAAAACAACAAAAACTTTTTTTATTTTTATTTTTATTTACGTCACAAAAGTATTTTGATCCCAATTTGGGTTGCTGCAATACATTGTGATGATTATGCTTCTGTGTCTGTGTTAGTGTCTGTTAGAGATATTTGCGCTTTTTATCATATTGGCAATTAGCCTTAAATCTCCAGCAGAGGCCGATATTTTGTTTGGGCCGACCAGCTGCCTAAATATGCAGAATGCTTCACACTTTACTAAGAAGAGGGCACTGCACAAAATGTGACTACACAGATTTTTAATAAGTGTGTATTAAACTGGTTTGTGGATGAGTTTGTAGAAATTCAAATGATATAATTTGGAGAAAAATAATAAAAATTTGCCCTACATATTGGCCCAAAAATATCGGCCATCGGCTTCTCTGGATTCAACAATCTGTATCGCAATGGCCATGAAAAAAAAAACATATCGGTTGAACTCTAATGTTAGTCTATTAGTTACAATGGGGCCCTGATTTAATCCTGGTTTATCCCTAGTTTAGTCACGTCTTGGATAATCTAGTTAAGAACAGGATTAGTCTGTGTTTATTTTCACTAACTAACTGAAAGCATTTGCTTTGCCATAAAGCACACTGTTACCACATTCAATATATTTTTTTTTCACAGTCCCACACTTCTGTTGTTTTTCTTTCTTAGTCCTTGGTCACATCTCTTCTTTACCCTCTAACATCTCCCTGAGTGAAGGCACCATGGCAATCTGGAGGCCCATTGCCTGCAGGGCCTGAGGGGTTTTTGTGGTGAGAGTCTAGGCACGTATCAGAGCTGCAGAGTTGGCTGACCCAGGCTGGTCCCTCGCCACATCACCAAATTGCCCCTCTCCCAAGCATCATCAGAGCTGGCAGCTTGACAGACAGGTATGTAGCCATGCAAACACCACTGTCCTATTGGATCATGTGTTAAGACGCTGCCAAGGAGAGAGATGGATCCCCTACTTTTGTTTCACGTGGAATTCTCTATAGCCTTTTGTTCCTCTGACAGTCACACTCAAATGTTTTTTTGAATTTCAATGACTCTGTATTGAGATCCTTGTAATACAGGCCACTTTGTAAACAACACAGCAGCTCATGCATTATACTGAATAACTGTCATTTGTTTATCAGTGTTGCAAAACAATCCAGGTTATCTGCTTGCAATATTTGGAGGCTAATGCTAATTTCATGACTGCAAAAGTGTTGTGAGAGCCAGTGGTCTGTCAAAGGTGGACTATATAACTTTCTGATAGATAGAGATAAGTTAAGCTAGATAAGTGTCACTATAGCGATAGCTTTAATGCCATACCGTGGAACATTCCAGCCAAAGCATTAACCTCTCCACAGAGACAAGTAGGTAGAATTAAATAGTTAAATAGCTGCAGAACATAACCAAGATATTGGGCAAGTGTTACCACTCAAAAACACTATACAAAATGCATGCTCTCTAATTCCAAAAATATTAAGAACTGAAAAAGTAGATGGTTTGATCTAGCTTTAATTTGTTTAAATGAAATGTGTAATCCCTCAGTCATTCAGGTGAAAGAAAAAGTTTTTGAAACATTTTGCCAGCTCTGTCTAAAGAAGCCTCTTGATGGGAAACAACACTGACCAACTTTTCAAACCTTTTTGCTATCGTTCTGGCTCTAAAACTATCTGTCTAGTTGGTGAGAGTGAGTACCGAAAGCTGAAAAATTGTAACAATTGTAAAAAAGCAGATCAACGTCATGACTGACAAGTTGAATCTGTCGTTATATAACTACATTGTTTCCTAGTACTTCTTTACAAATAGTTGTTTTTGCATGAACTGCATGCAGGTGTAGTCGTGTGAGTGCAGTTTGGGTCAGTTGAGTCCCTTTCTTAGCCAACTAATCAATCAGCAGGACATGTCTTTAGTCGACCAAGAATTTGTTTAGTTGACTAAACCCTACTCCATTTATGTTTTGGTCTATGCATATATGTAAAAGAATGGGGAAGTAG
>KN473012.1:22369-44817 GCA_000787095.1 Periophthalmodon schlosseri
GTCAAGTAAAGAGACAGCAAAGACAAGCTTGGTATTAAGAACGCAAAATCTTAGTTTGTTTTGCATATGTTGTTTACACAGAGGGATCCTTGTAAGTAATTTCCACATTTTTGCAATTGTGTTATTTTTACGTAAAGGAGAATAAGCAAATCCCACTTTGAACTGTTACCTAGCAACAGCTGCTCTAAGTGGGTGAAGACAGAAGTGCTGGAAGGACTCACTTTGGATTGGACCAAACTTAAGAATGGCACTGGAGATTGGGGAACCTGTATACTCGCTCGTTATTTAGAAATAGACTCCTGAAATCTCCAAAATTGAGGTTGTCTGAGGGCTCAATACATTTCTGCTGATATTACTCTGGTATCTGGAAAATGAATGCTGTAGATAAAACATTTTTTAAATATATTCTTTCTTGACAAGAAAATGAATTATTTGCACCGAGTAGATTGTACTTAATGTAGAAACATGCTGTTTTGAGGTAAAATAAAACATATTAAAAAGTTCCCTGGTGTTATGTTTTATTAAAAAAAGTAATAAAATGTGTAACAGTATTGAGTATATTCCAGTGACAAGATTGTTGTATATTAATATATGAAAACATAGTGGAATCTGCATGTCCTCCCTCTGTTAAGTTCTCCTGTTCTCCTGAGAGCAAGCATGTGGTAACACAAAATGTATATGAATTATCAATATGAGAGTACACATATTTGGTTTACTATTAAAGTGTATTGTAAAAGCAAAAATCACTGTTTTCATCTAAGTTGAAAATATTTTATCTATTGCAAACCTGTAAGAAAGACCCATGTCAGTCACTGTTTGACCCTTTTGGATGTGAACTGTGCAAGGGTTGCCCACCCTGCTTCGTTTTTCCATCTCAGAGTTGTTTTAAAACTGTGCTAGTGGCCAAAAAACATGCATGCAAATACTGCCAATGTGCCAAAGGTTTTGTGAGAGCTAGGAACAAGTTAGATAGCTTTTCTACCTATACTTTCCTCTTTCATGGTTTAAATAATTTGCTACCCCTGCTTTAAAATAATTACCCAGGATACACCTCTCATTTGTCATTGCATGTTTGATTCTACGTCACGTTGATTATGCACATATTGATATCCACAGATTTGATATACACACGGCCAATCTCCTCCATTCAAACCCCTGTAGTAATCACTAACTAATAGCAGCTGAAAATCATTTGACTAGATGTCCCCTGTCTGCTTCTTCATTACTGGAGCTGTTTACCCGGATGAGTGGCAGGTGACGGGGGTTAACCGTGGCCCTGTGATTGACACCTCCTGAAAGCGGCACTCATCTCCCCAAGGGGATCAGAGCAGTGCCATGATTGCTGAGTGATGCAATTAAAGCATTCCCACCAAAGGACTTAACTGTTTAGCTGGAGGCACTTTACAGTACTCGCTACCGTAGTTTGAACCCTGCAGAAAATGAAAGAATATTTTGATATTTGATTATATTGTGCGGGTTTTTTCTCCCCCGATAAGCTTTGACAGTCATAAGCCATGTGTCGTGTTTACATATATGGTAAAAGCATGTATAAGAAGATATTCATTGTGTTCAGAAGTAGCAGATGGCGGTTGTACAAGGTGTTGGGTTTGTTTATTGAAGCTTGTTTTCATTTTTCATCCTGACATATCAACACATAAGGTTTCAGGCACTTATAGAATGTGACAGTTGGAGAAGGCAGTGCATGGCTGGGTCAGTAAGGCAGACTGGAGTGAAGCGCAGTGCTGTAAAAGAGCTTAGCTGAATGTGAGCAGATAAGAATATATGGGTTTGCTTGCACTTCCAAATCAGTGGAGAAATGTTGAAAATGTTTTGGAAACAGGACGGTTTTTATACACTCCAACACTATTCCGATCACTTCCAAAAGGGCAAAGCAAAGCAACCGCCTCCAGTGAGTGCATGACTGAGACTGACAAGAGCTGTGCAAGAGCAGGGTTATTTTAGTGACATTACACCTGGCTATTACTATTGTATGTCAAAACTTGAAAGTATAATGTATACACACATTATTACATTTTTTTCTGATTTGTGCCTATTGATACTTTGCTGTGACATCCCACTGTTAGAAAACACTGACAAAAAAGTTTTAAAATAGTCTGAAAACTCAAGAAAAAATTCAAAATTGATTTAAACAACACACTTTCAGAAGCCTGTCATCAATATGTGTGTTCATGGTCACATTTAGGTGTTTGATTTTCAACAAAAAAAGTGAGAGACTAACTAAAAAACTGTTAATGCTAGCTAGCTTGTAACTATAATGTTATGTGAGAGGGACTTGTTTAACACTACAAAATCAGTTCACCTATTCCAGTTTCAGTTAAGTCAGTTCTTTCTGGTCAGACTGTGTTAAAACAAAGCTCAGATTAAAGAGCTTCAAATAACAGAGCATCAGATAAGCAGAGCCTTCAGTTAGCTTTACACCCCCAGGGAATGTATCAATATGGCCTGTGTAGTTGTACCAAGAACATATAGCCACTTCTCCACGTGTTTACATGTTTCTGTCTTTGACCAGCATCGTCTTATGGGGAGCGGTCTCGGAGCAGCAGAACACGGCTGACCTATGCAGTCTGCGGTGACAGTAAAAGTTAACTTCAACTTAATATCAGTCTTCAGAAAAAGACTAGTTTCCTCCTGCCTCTGTCTGTGCAGGTAAACCTGGCTGGGTCTGTCTGTGTGTTGTTCTAAAAGCTTTTCCTCCACCACCACCGCATACAGTTCTCACTGTGTATTTAGCCACAGGTGCAAGTAAAGATCACAGTGCATAGGGAAAGCAACTGTCTTCTTGAAGCGCTTTGTCATAGCAATAACTTTGGTGATCAGCTGATGGACTCTCATGTGTCTCATGAAAACAACCCTAATCACTGCCACTTTAAACAGAAATAGTGAAATTTTCTCCCAAGTCTATTATCTGCTCCAAACTGCAATCTTTTACTTACAGACGATTGGCTGTAGACCTCTTACATCTCATCACTGAAAATAACAAAATGACTAAATCTTAATCTCAACTAACAGTTGAGATCACTTACAACAGTGACCAAATTTCACAGGTCTACAACATGAAGTGTTGTGTAAGATATCAGCGTCTCTTTAACAATATAATCAAAATCTATTTTTTGAAGCTTTCAGGGCATACACACACGGGAAATGGATGGACAAGCTAAAGCTGGATGTTTTTTTTCCTGAGAGTCAAATGTGGAAATATGAGCAGGACTGGGGGTCAGCTCTATAGGGACATCCATACAGGGCCTTACACCTCCAAATGTGCTATATTAACAACTCCTCGTCTGCCGGCTTGTAGACTGATGCAGTTGATCCATTGGCACCGATGGAGCTGTGTGAAGTCATGGTGCAGTGGAAGACTACTGATTTATGAAGGACCCTCATCATCAATTTAGTTCAACTGTCAAATACGTTGGGGCTTAAAAATGAATGAGAAATCAGAAACAATATAATCTATGGAGACGTATATTCCCTTTGTATAACTGATTCAATGCAGTAATCATATCCTCCTGTAGTACACTTTTGTTCCACCACAACTGCTGAAAAATTACAATTTTTCTGATAAGTATTGTGATTAGATATGTGATGTTTAAAAAGTAGGATTCTGCTCAGAGTGCGCATTGTAGGCCTAAACAACTTGTGGAGCATTAACATTTGATAGAATACGTAACAAAAAAACCCCATAAACTAATACAAGAATTCCATTGATTTCAGAGCAAAAGCACAAGATTTTTCTATATAGTAAAGACAGGATATTTTGTCCTTTACAGAGGACATTCATAACATACTCAGAAAAGCTCTGTTCTCAATTGAAGGGGCCAGACTAAGGCATAGGTATAGATGCGCCCAGTCAGATTTATTCCTTGTCTATCAGGAATGTGAATGTGCTTTTCATGCCGTTCGCTAAAGCCCGCAGCAGTCCATCTCGTGAATAATGCAGTGCCGTAGGTAGAAATGCAGCCTTGGGCATTTTTTTCCCTCCCTCCTTCCTGCAATATGAAGGCCCTCGGAATTTGCATTTTAGCCGCTCCTACCACATGTGTGAAGAATGTTATCAAACGGCATCCACTAGTGCTGGGTTTGGGAATGTGCCGGGTAATCAACTTTTTAAACTTTTATGCTCAGTGTCGCTTCGCGGAGATGACACATTTATAAGACATTGGTTTTGAATATGAAATGATTTTATGAATATTACGAAATGATTTTTCTGAATACTGGTATTTCTAACATTATTGGTGCTATATGAGATTATAGTTTGTCTTATTAGAAACAATCCTGAACATACACAATATAGACATTTTAATCTGTGCCATTTAACACAAAGGATAGACAAATTTCTTCCTCCAAAGTTGTATCTCTGCTCCAAACCACATGTTTTTACTGACTGTGGACCTCCCATTTATAAAGCCCAAGATGATCATTGGTGATTAGAAATGACTGAATCTCAATCTCAATTAAAATTTGATCTATTGCACAGCCCTAGTTTTGGTTGAGTTAATTTTATCCTTTCTGCTGCTTGCTCGGGGACCCTGAATTCTCCAGACATTAACAAGGATCAGGCAAAGATTGGAGCTGTAAATTAATTCTGCAAACCTACTCACTACTTTGTTGCCAAGAGAAGAATGATCTTTATCACTCATCTATAACCAGAACCTGACAATACAACCCAATTGGTTTTACTTTCAATGTTAAATGAAAGAGAGAAAAAAAAAGGTGGTTAAGATTCAGTACAGTTGGAAGCATAAAAACATGCCTGTACAACACTATTTTAAAACCACTCAACAGGAGACTGAAGAATTGGTATAGGGCCACTCAGTTTCACATGTTTGATGTTAATAGTGATTTTTAAATTTTTTTATTTTTTTTTATGGCAGCCAGAAAATTGATCAGTTCCCAATTTGTACTCAACTTTAAGAGTAAATGCCTTGAGCTATCACATCACTTTGAGCAACAAAGGACTGCAACAAATATTTTAATCCACCTAACTTCTGATAAACCAAGAAACAGAAAAGTTGCCTTCCTCCACTCAGTAATGATATTTTCCCTCGTCATTACATTTGAGTAATGCAAGTTGTAGCTATAAATGTAGTCATTACCCAAGCTTTTCATAATAACCACTACTGAAGTGTGAGCATTTTCTGTAAACACATTTCGTCAAAAGATCCTTTGTAGACCTCCTGCACACTGTTATTTGTAATTACACCAAACCAACCATTATTTTTATGGAGGTCAGGAGGTTGTTGGAGCCAACTGGGTAAGTCACAAGGTCTCATTGTAAGCTCATAATTGCACAGCTGATTGATTGTGCTCACTTTGTGCAATGGTGGAAAACACACTAAATAAACACACAATTTGGACCTAACCAGACAAAATCTCAACCTTGATAAACGCTTTACTGATCACAATTGAAGGAGCACTATGTATTTTATCCCCCTGCTTGTCTCCATGGAGATGATATTGCTTTGCCTCGAAGGTTAGACAACATGGCATTAACCTTCTAGTCTTATTTATTCAAGGTTTATTCAAGTGATTCTATTGCAAAACAATATCTTGAAAAACATGCACTCATACTGAGCAGAGCCACTTCTCCACAGATCTGAGCTGTAATTTTCCTTGGTGGCATCAACTGCTTGTCTCTATGAAGATATACAGGTTTAATACCATACTGAGAAACATCCCATGTAAAAGCTGATATTTTTCAAATTAACACGACTGCATGTGCATTTGAACAGTTTAATAAAGGCAAATGAAATGTGCTGAGGAGCACATGGAAGTATGGTTACATGACATCATAATTATGATCATGTGATTTAAAAAAAATCTTTTATTCTTAAAGGTCAGATTCTTGAGACTTAATGTTTAATTTTCAAGAAGGACCTGTTGACCATAAAACAATAAGAAATTATAGGCCAGATCATAAGTAAACTAGGTTGATACATCAGTGGAGCAACTTTGGATGGAGGTCATTGATATCACTTATACTCTTACACTGATCGGGTTATCTGTTTGGATTGGCATTTATGTTTGGAATCATAATTATGACATCATATATAATATTGCTGGTCTCATAGCATAACTGCCTCTGCCTCTTTTAGACAAAATGAATTTTCTGTCTCATTCTACTCTCTGCACCCTTCTGCATCTGTAAGTGTCATCGGACCCAGTGACTTCAAATATACTATGAAGCTAACATATGTACATTTAACACCTTAGGGTAGTCATTCCCAACCTGAGAGTTGAGACCCAAATTTAGACCTCCAGAGATTCTCTGGGGGTCCCCAGATTTTCTTGGAAACAAAGTTCAAACTAAATTATGTGAATTTTAATGAAGGGATGGCATGTTAATTGCTTCTATAAAGTATTTTATAATCACTGTTGTTCTGTAACATAGAAAATAATTGCATATTTTGCCCTGCAGAGCTGTCCGTTTGCAACCTGCGTCTGACGAGGCAAATTGGATTAACGCAATAAGGGAGATACGTCTCCTTTTGCCTCTGCGCAGGTAAGCACTGGTCTGTCTGTGTGATGCTCAGAAAGCTTTTTTTGCTGTCACCATCAGGGCACATATTCCTCATGGTGTATTTAGCCACAGGTGAAAGAAAAGACTAACCCAAAGCACTGAAGCAAGTGTGTGTTTGCATATTCACAAGGCTCTGTAACCAAATTAAAATTTGATTAATTAAAATTTGGTGTACAAGTAACTGATATTGGTTTATGTTTCATAAGCATCTAACTGTACTGCATCTAAGGATTACTGTGGCTCTTATATATACTCAATTTCCTGCGACTGCTAAAATTACTAGCTCTCTAGCATTTTAATTTTGTAAAGATAACTCCGCAGTGGAAAAAGGTTGGAGACCCCTGCCTTAGAGTGTGTAATCAATACAAACAATTGTTATCAGTCAATATTTTAGCAGAATTAACAACACAATACAACCAAACCAATTATTTTAGGGCCTTCATCTGTTTGGTCTGCGTTAGTCAATGATGAATGAGACTACATGTACTAGTGAATGACTGCAAATCAAAATGCCCTTATGTGTAACTCTGTTGGCTGTTGTCACTCATAATTATGTTGAAGTGGGAACACTTTGTAAAATAAATAAATAACCAAAGTCACTAACCCAAACTTACTTACTTAAGCCTTAAGCAATATTTCAGTGTAGAATATATAAACAAGCCAATGAAACGGGAGAGTGTTCAGTTGACAACCATTGCATGTTTAAGTTTGAATAATACCATCAATAATACCATCACCAAATCTGAACTTCCAGTTGAGCTCCGGGCCGTACTGGGAGGTATAAAGCGGCCTGCTTCCTCGGCAGCCTGCTTCCTTGGCGGCCTACTTCCTCTGTTGGCCTGCCTCCTCCGGCGGCCTGCCTCCTCCGGCAGCCTGCTTCCTCCGGCTGCCTACTTCCTCCGGACTCAATCACCATGGTCACAATTGATTCAAAGTGCTGCCAGCGCCGGCTCCATCCCAACAGCGCTGCACTCATCCTGTATGCTCATTTGGAATCTCTATTTGCATAATATCAATTTGGTCACTAATAGTCAAGTGGGGAACACAGTCTGGAAATTTGCATGTATAAGAAAATGTATTATTTTACAGTTAGTACACTACAAAACTACAACACTCTTTAAAATCAAAAGTTGTGGTTTCACTGAGAAAGACGAATTGGCCAATTATGTCTGAAACTGGAAGGGAACTATTTGGAATGTAAACTTTCTTGTAAAACAGTAGATTTCATGTAAAACAGTAGATGTTTTTTTCTCATATAGTATATTGTAAAAGTAGTGGCATCTAATTATAGACTATTTTATTGCAAACCTTGAAGAAAGGGTTAATACGTTTGTGATAAAAAAGAGGTTAGGATGGTCAAACAATTAGATGCACGAGAAAACTGAGAATATGCCAAAAGGTTTATGAGAGCCTATAACAAGTTAGAACAGAGACTACTATTACTTATCCACAACTGTGGAGGACTAAATGGTTCTATGTAGTGAATTGGAAGTTAAGGAATTGTCAGGCCGTACTGTTATCACAGTTATGGCTCCAAATCTGTGTGTGTGTGTGTGTACATGTGTGTTGGGATGGTGTTGAATTTAATCCCTGATAGAATCCTGGCCGTGGGCTGAGTGAGTGGAAAGACTCCACTTTCTCTTCTCTTGGATGAATAATCATACTGTCCTATACTCACACTCTGCCTCTTATGGCTGCTGCTGCATGGGAGTTACAGACCGGAGAGAAAACTGAGTCAGTATCACAATCAGAGGAATACACATTTACACAGGAAGGGAGAGATGGAAGGAAGTAGAGCATGGAGGAGTACACGCCAGCCCCTCCAATCAGCTGTATCTCTATTGTATAAATATATTTACAACCTGTAATGTTATATGTTATTAATACAAACTGAATTTATTAATTTGATCAGGGACAATGCACTAAAATGTTGACCTTTTAAAAGAAAATATATCATGTCAGGTTTTAGCCAAAATGCTAGTTTCCACCTAAAGTCACTGGATAGGTTGATGTCACAATTGCAATTAAATACAAATGTATAATGATTGAGTACTTAATTCAGTAATATAACTGTTCTTACAGACTTACAGTCTATGCTTTGTTAGGAGATTAATAATAAATATTTGTATCAGAACTAAAAAATCTCTACTTAATTAATTAAAGAATCTGCCAAAAAACACACAGACACAAAAAGAAAAAAAACAACAAATTGCAAATAAAAAATCTGTGTTGGACCTTCTTGGTCAGTGATGGCCAGTACATAGGTTATTGTAAGACTTTTCTGGACAAACCCTGAACCATTATTCTGGAACTAATTAGGAGGGAATTAGCAAGATAACTAAAAATGTTAATTTTTTTCTGGTATAATCTGCAACAGAAATACTAATTGTTAAAACACGCCCAAACACATAATGTTACTCTATTCCCAGTCAAGAGCTCCCACTTTGCCCGCAGCTGTCATATTTTACTGTATATATGATTCATTGTGTCAAATCACTATGCAACTGGAGAGCTAAAGGTGATTTTGACTCCGCTCATCTCAGTTGTTGTTTTGGAAAATACATTGAAAAAGTCTGATAGAAATGTAGAGCGCATATTAGATAAACTAAATGTAGCAAGCATTCCCCAGCCAGGCTTTGTGTTTGCAAATCTACTGAAGAACACTTCCAAGACTAAATATAAATCAGATGTTTGTGCCAAAGTAATGTACTCCAGTGAGACGAAGAGGAGCGGAGAAGCAGGAAACTGTTGAGGGACATTTTTTGATAATCCATTTTTCCTTCCTTTCAAAACAAGATCTACAGAACAATTCAAGAGGATGGCTTGAGCTGGTGATGAAACTACAACCAACCCCCCCCACCACCCACCGAAAACCCCCAGGACTCTCCTCTCCCCTCGGGCAGAATAATGAAACGCACCGTGTGTGACGAATGGGTGCCCGTATGCAGAGAACATAAGAGCGGAGTGGCAGTTAAGGGTGGATGATTTTGACTCAAGGGGAAATGTCTACTTACCTGTACGCAGAGGTCAGGGATCGTCATTGGCTTTCCGAGGGGGTAATCTGCACGGGATGATCGCCAGCCGAACAATCACCTGGACCAAAGAAATCAATCATTTACAAGACAACATTATTGTACTTCAGCGGTGACAGTTGTTTCTTACCATTGCCAAGGTTATAGTGTTTTATTCCCATGTCCCTATCAGATTGTTTGGTTTGTTCAAAAAAAGCTGGATTTTTGACAAAATTTTAAATAATGTTCTGAGAAGTTAAAGGGCCCACTGGGGGAAAGTTTATTTTTAAAAAGAATGTTTTAAAGCTGAATTTATATTTTACTGTATCATAAATAAGCAGTTTCAGGCTTCATGTGATGACTAAAGGAGATGTTGTTGCTTCTGGGATGAACATATGATGAACTATGGCGGTAAAAATGTAATTGTGATCCGATTCCTGTGTCACTATGCTTTTTGTCATATTGATTCGGTAATTGTCTCTTTTAATATAGCTGTATGCTTATATACTGACACTTCCCCACCCACTCCTCTCTAAGGGTCTGAGTGAGTGACAGGTGGATTTAACCAATTACAGCAAACTTTCTGAAGAAGCAGGTGCCTACCTCATCAAGGAAGTACATCAATAGTGATAGAACTGAAATCTAAATCTGGTTCCAAGAAAATCATGATTTAAATTTTTTGGCACATTGCCCACCCCTATACGGCATGAAACCACATGTCTTGTGAAAAGGCAGTGTACTGCAAGCCCAGTTATATAGTATGCATTATGAATGGGTTTGTGAAGTTTGCCTGCTAGGAACAATCTTTTTATTTTAAGGGCATTTTTTGAAAGGTCAACATTTATTTGGAAATAATAATGTGTTTAGTTCAGACCTGACACCTTTTGTTGTCATTGTAACTGCTTTTGTATGTGACACTTGGTTGCTATGGTGACAAGTTGATGTGAAGGTTCTATTTGTCAGTTACTGGTCTGTTTTGAAGACTGGCTCAAGGAGTTAAGACTGCTGTTGTTTTGCTCGTTTTGGTGGGGTTACAGCCTACAGTAGCTTTTGAGGTCAGAAAATAAACAACCAGAAGAAATTCAGAATGACATCTCTCTGTATTTATTACACAGCTTGACACCAGTCTGGTCCCTACGCCATCCATTGCCCAGTCAAACGTGATTGTGCAGATTTGTTTTTTTTTTTTCTATGATTTACAAATAAAATAAAATTTATCTCGCTTCAGATTAACAGAGTTTAGTGCTTTGCTCATTGATTCAGCAGAAATCTGCAATGCTTTTCAGCCACTTGTGATATTTATTTAATTTATTTTTATTGATACAAATGGACCATGCATGTCCTCGATTGGCTAATCCACTTGTCAATCACAATTTGAAAACAGGGAGATTCACCGGTGACCAGATTCACATCTTCGTAAAGTATTGAAGAAGTGTGTATTCTGCATGCCAGGCAACCAGAACACTACAATAATATTTCTTTTTAGTACTTGGACACTGTTACTATTTAACAGTAATTTAGTTTTACCATGAGATAAAGCTGAATATTTGCAGTATCATGTTGACTTTTACTTGCATACTTTATATATATTTTGTTTTATATTTCTGTTTTCCTTCTTCTTTAACTCTTCATCACTCTTATGTTGAACGATCTCTTGAGATTGACCTTGTATCTTACAGCAATTAAACCTCACAGAGAAGTGCTTGTTCAAAACTTCCATCAACATTCGCAGCAAATGTAGTTTACACATGGGCCCCTGATTTCTGACATCTTAATCCTACATTAATAACACAGTCTTAATGCAGTTACAGGTAGATCATTTGAGAGCTTAGCACACACTTCCTAATTATGTAAATAAGAACAGTGTGGTGGTGCATTTTAATACTTGAGTTTACTGCGTTAATGCAATTAACACCAGTGTCTCAAGTCACCTGGGAAAAGCAGGATGGCTGTATGACTCGCAAACAACTAGCCCCATCAATTTACAAGGATCTGAAATCCACGGTGCAATATTAACCACAACATTTTTAATATGCTCGAAATGTTTGAATTCATTGGCATTCACAAGTAATACATAAAGGGCTGGGTAAATATTTAGCTTGAGTTCGAGTAAGTGGTAAACTCTGGAGTGTTTACTAATGTTAAGTATTGACAGAAGGAGACAGGAGGCTGTGGGCTGCAAACCAAACTAGTTTTACATCTCTGATATTTATACAGCATCACCAAGGCCATTGGTAAATAAAGGATCCAAGCTAGTTGGGGTTCCAGTGCGCACATAACATTTGTACAAGGTTGTCAGAAAGTAAATAATTAACAGGATTTGGGATTTAACAAAAATGACTTGATTCATATTAATGTTTGTGAATTCAACTGGTCAGTGGGAGGTAATACTTTCCTCTAATTGCAGTTAAAACTGACAAAAAAATGAAACCTTACTAAAGCTGGTCAGAGCAAGATCATTTTGCCTATTTTTGGATGCAATTTACACTTAAAATCCAACATTTCATTTGCCTGAGAGCCAGAATACACACTTCTTCAATACTTTATAAAGATGTGAGTCTGGACACTGGTGAATCTCCCTGTTTTCAAATGGGTGTGATTGACAGGTGGATTAGCCAATCGAGGATATGCATGCTCTGTCCGTATCAGAAAAAATTCAGGAAAAAAATATCACAGGGGGCTGAAAAACATGTGGACTTCTGCAGAAGCAATGGGCGAAGCACTAAACTCTGTTAATCTGAGGTGAGATAAATTTGATTTTATTTGTTTCAAATGTGTCACTGAAAAAAACAAATCTAATTGCACTATCACATTTCACCAGACTTGGGACGCAGCAGAGGGCGTAAGGACCAGACTGATATCAATCTGTACAAAAAATACAGAGAGATATCAGTCTGGATTTGTCAGGCAAGCATTTCATTGCTGTTCAATTATAGTGTATGACCTTGTTCCCATAGAAACTGTCAGTACTTTCAAGTAGTCCATTTATCTGAGTATTGTCTTGCCTCCAAAAAGATGTGCCTACAGTATAAAGGTAGATTCAATACTGTCATTGGTATAGCAAACTCCATCTGTTCTAGTATGATCTAGTATGATTCATCCATTGTTACCACATTTGCTCTCACAAACACTCTAATCCATACACCAACAAACTTCAACACTTGAGGCGAGGTCAGCAAAGTGTCTTGCCCAAGGACTGACTGCACTGGTCTGGGTGAGACACTGCTCTTACTGCTGTGCTATTGCTATAGTTTAAAAAATGACCCCAACACATATTGAGTCCCTGGATAAGACACTTGTTTGGCTTTGACAATCTCTAACAAAACAGGGGCAGTTGAATGGGGTGTACTGTTGTTGTGTACACATTCAAAAATGTCATTTTTTTAAATTTCAAAGTAAATGTATGAGAATTTCTGCACATACCTGATAATGAACAATTACCAATGATTCTAAAGACTCATTTGTCTGATATTCAACATTTCAACACTTGAACTGAATTGATTGGAGCTGGAAAAAACACAAAACACTGACTTGACCTTTCCAGCTGAAAACAAAAAAACAAAACAAAAAGAAAGTATTATGAAAATGATATATTGCAGTGGGTGGCTGGTGTGTTCATACAGTCATTCACACAACACAGTTACAAATTATGTTAGCATTTTACTACAGTCATCTTTTGCATTACTAAGTCTATATCGAAAAAAGAGTGTTTTTTTTTTTCTTACTCTATCTGTATTTTCAGAGAGAGTCTTAGTCTACAGGGATCTGTTTGAGCCTCTGCACTTTTTCCATTTCTACTACTGCTGGTGAAAGATTGTGAAATTCAGACTTAGAATCAATTCAAGAACTCCAGTCCCCCATAAGGGTATTCCTGGAAGCTGAACACTCTAAATCCTGGCGATGCTATCAGACATATTTCTCTCCAAGTCTAAAATAGTGAATGCAGGAAAGCCACAGAAGTGAGGCTGTTTGGACCATATGTAGCTACTCTTGGTACATAAGGATCATGTCTTCACTATGACATAATAACACATTGTAAAAATAGACTTGTTATTGTGTGGGCAAGATGCCGATAAGAATCCTAAAGCCCAATCACAATAATAAAGTTCACCTTTTTAACTTGTCAGTTTTACCTGAAGAAAACACAAGTAGTAGAATGATATCTGTATTTTTTTAATAAAGATGATATCAGTCTGGTCCCCACGTCCTCTATTGCCTCTCAAGCCCGGCCAAACGTCATCGTGCAATCAGATTTGTTTTTTTTTCTGGACAAATATGAAACAAAGGAGCTCATTGGTCACATATCATTTGCAAATAAAATCAAATCTATCTCACCTCAGATTAACAGGGTGTAATGCTTGGCTCATTGATTCTGCTGAAATCTATGATGTTTTTCAGCCTCCTGTGATATTTTTTTTCTTTATTTTTTCCAATAGGGATGGTCCCCGATTGACTAGTTTACCTGTCAATCACTCCCATTTGAAAACAGGGAAATTCACCAGTGACCAGAGTCACATCTTGAAGAAGTGTGTATTCTGGATCCCAGTCAAGATCGTAACCATAGTCATCAACAAGCCAACACAGAAATTATTGTTGTCTTTTCATATATAGAACAGTAACTTGATGTAGTATGTATGGTGACCTGCATACAGATACATCAATGTGGTAATATATGTGACTAGCGGTGGTTGGGGACTGTGATTGAGTAAGTTAATAATACATCAAACTGTCAAGGAGATGCTATTTATTTGCCTGGAATGTTCCTCAGTATAGCATTAAATCTATCTTGCATTTATTCAAGTCATCCTTCAAGAAATGCTTGCACACATTCATATTGTGAGCATGGTCACCACTCCACAGATGTGATATGTAACTCGGAGTGGTGGCGCCACCTGCTTATCTCTGAGGAGATAGATAAGTTTAATGCCATACTGTGGAGCATTCTAGGCTAAGCGATATCACCTCCATGGTGATGAGCACATGAAAAAGTGACACCACCTTTTAAAATGTACAGGTTCGAGTGGTGTACCTTCACAATGTGCTCTAGTTATTATAAAAAAGAAAATGTAAAACTGATTAATTTATGTTGCTAAGATTGTAACACTTATAAAACATAACACTGTTACCTTGTGAGGTCAAGCAAAGCTTGTGGCGAGAATGATGATGTCCTGGCCTGCTAGTCACTATTGCAATATAAAACAAATAGCTGTTCCTCTCTTTCGAACCAAAAGAGAATGGGGCCTGTGGTTGGTCTCTGTACCAATTATAACCCCTGGACCGTACAAGACTATACAAACATCAAACACAAATAAATCAAAGATGGGATCGGAGCTCTCCAAAATGAATAAAATAAAGATTGCATTTTTTTCTAACATGATGGGATGGACTTAGTGAAATATTTGTCTCTTTCTGCTAGAATTCTCCCAAAAAAGAGCAAATGGAATCCTAAAATATCTCCAACTCAGATGTGATGAACGGGTCGTTATAGTGAGGCAAGGAGTGCTGGGCAGGGATTTTTGGCCCTATTTGAAAGATGCAATAGTAGATCTTTTGTGAGATTCTTGAAGACTTACTCTGCTTTCTAGGTTTGTTAATAGTCACTTGTTTTTTATTTGAATAGAGTTTTGATCCATAATTGATTTATTTTTCATACTGATTAGATAAATCTCAGTCAAACTGGATTAAATGTCTAGGTCCTTTATACTTGGATGGATCTGGATTGCTATAATGCTACACAATCACTCTCATCACTCTTCACTATATAACTTTTCTGGATTTCAGTACTAAGGAAAAGGCTTGATACTCACTCTTGTGAGCTTTACGCCATGTTAGAATGTTGTTACATCCTTAAAAACATACCTGGAGTTGTGTTTTATTTCACTCACACATGTTTGAATAACCCTTTGTTCTTAGTCTGTCTTCATCTCCAAAGCTCAAAATGCTCTGTTCCACCTTGTGATGTCATGAAACAGTAGTTTTGAAGTTAAGTTTTAGTTCTGCAGAGATTGGCCATTCCAGCGCTGAAATTATCCAAATAATTCTAGTGAAGGTGTATGGAGTTTAAAACACAGTGGAGCACTTCCTGTATTACTACATGACATCACAAGGTAGAACAGAGTGTTTTCAGTTTGAGAGAAGAACTCAGCCTAAATATGTAGGGTTTGCGTGTTAAATGTGTGTGTGAAATAAAACAAAACTTCGGGTATGTTTTTGATAAGAAAACAACATTAGAACATAGATCAGAAAATAGCGTATTATGGGTCCTTTATGAAAATTGAATCTAATTGTTAATATATGGCTATTCAGGAATGCTTCAAAGTTGTTATAATGGTGATTTTTTTTTTGTCAGTTTTGAGACTACTTCTTCAATTAATTTATTTTCTATATTAATTCTTTGCATCTAGTTATCAATTTTACTTTTTGACAGCCCTAGAGGAGTCATCTGCCAATGGAAATAGGAGACAAGCAGTTTAATACCATTCTAAGCAAAGCAATAATATCTCAACTGGAACAAGCAGGTGACAGGCTCTCCACCAGAAAAGTTGCATAGTGCACCTTTATTATTTTTCATACATTGTGCCCCATCTCAAAATGCTATTGGGGATCCTAAACCGCTGTGCCACACGTGTACATTGCCCAGGCCTATATATATATATATTGTGTTTTTTCCCCTTCATTTCCGTCTCTTGGCACCTCTCTCTTTTTTCTCTTTTCTCTTCCTCCTGCGTGCCCGTGCTTTTGAAACTCTCATTTCTGACCAGGACTGATGATGATGTTAGTAATAAGCCCATGCAGTGTTATCAAGCCTCCTAATAAAAAGACTGGAGGCCACAGACTTAGTTCTCTCCCTGTCCTATTTCTTTTGTGTTGCTGAGCGCTTGCTACCAGGAAGCCCAGAGAGAGAAGACAGGCCACAGAATGGGCGTAATGATGCCCCTTAGGGAGGAGGACAGAGACAAAAAAATAAAAATAAAAAATATGTTAGGCTTCTCACCATTGTACGACCAGCAGATAGTTGACTCATCCTTGCCCATATGTCAGATAGGAAAACTGCAAGTCCTTTCAGTGTAATTACTGTATGAAATATGTCAGCCATCAAATCTCCTTTTCTAATATTATAGCTCTCTGATAAGGCAATAATTTAGTTTTATTCTTATGTCACACAGGAGTATGGTAAATGGGTCTGTTAATACTAAATTATGCATTAACATGATTGATGGGGTATAAATACAATGAAACTGGCATGTATTGCTTTTAGATGACTGTAAGGAAGTGCAGTGCATTGTCTGATATTGATGAGAAGATATTTAAAAACATTCAGGGTTAAGTGACCAAGAGCTTTCTATAATGGAACATAGTAGAAATATACATGCTTTGCCATGTGTGGAATATAGAAACAGAATCCAAGGATAGTCATGTTTACTGCCTGGCCCTGAAGAAAATAAATCTATATGTTACAGCCTGACTGTGTGAGGTTTTACTATTTAAGTGTGGATAGATGGCTCTATATGTTGACCAAGTTTCTTGTTGACCTTTAAACCATGGAAAATACTTTTTAGGAAAAAGTATTTACTCTAAATCTACTGCACCTATATCAGGCAATTGCAGTCTTTTAAAAAATGTATGCCAAAGCCCATAAGCTGAGGTTCACAAATGAAGTTTTCACTGTGATATAACATAACTTGTACATACGTAAACAGCCACCTCTGTCACCTCATTGCTCATCTATTTACATTTTAACTCATTCATCTGTTTAAAAAGACATATCTGATGCACTACGAAGGACAACATTGGAAAGATACACAGGCACCCAGACACTGGGACAGCCATTGATACATGCAAAAATCAGATCACCGATAATGATATTAGCACCAACATACTGCTCATCCCCAATTCTTTTTCATGAATTTTTGATAAAAACCTTATGGTACAACATGGCCAGTAACCCTAACCAAGGGCACCATTAAAACCACTATAACACTGTTCATGACTGTTCATCATGAATTTCATTATAGTGAAAAATGATTGTTATCAAAAATGGTACTGTTATTATTCTCTTGTGAGTCTAAACATATATATTGTTTTTCATTGAATTGAAGCAATCCATTTAAACCACTGCCACTCCTATTTACATTCTCACCTGTGAATGTGTCACAAGTTTTTTTTTATTGTGCTATTATTCTGCAGTTTAAAATGATGATACATGCCCACAGTTACAGCTTATGGTGTTTAGATACTGCTGCAAAACCACTGGTGCTATTTGCAGCATATGAGCATAAACCATGATGAATGAGCAACTAGCTAAAAGTAATAAGTCGGTAGGAGAGGTCCGCTTGGAAAAACACCAGGGGAGGTAATTACTGCAATTTCACTGTGCGAGGACTGGGTTCACAATGTCACGGCATGCTCTTTTTGTTCTATTCTGTCCTGTGAGACCATACACACACACTCTGACACTGGTACAAATTGTTATATCCAATACATAAATGCATATATAGATTCACCTGCATGCATAAATGAGAACACGCCAGTCAATGTATTCATGTGGGCATGTATATTTTAAATAGATTTTTAATATCCATGCTCACAAATGCATGATGTCTTTCTAATGTATGCCCAAGCATGCACAAACTACACACATGATGGAAATACTGAAATGGAAATACAATGTGACAAAGTGTTTTTTTCGAGCACCCACTTCAAAGGCCAAATGGAATCGTGTGCCTGACCAGGAGGAGCAGACACTTACCTCTGCATCCCTGTGAAACTTTAGCTGATAGGATTCTTCTATTGCTACTGACTTAACACCCCGTACTTCACTAAACTCCACAGATAATTGCAATTATTCTGCTCCACTTTCAGGGACTTTGTAAAAGAGTAGTTATGTATATTTAAAACGCAAGTGACATGTTTGAATAAGACTTACATGAGACTGCAAATTCTAAGTCAGAAATATTGTCATTTTGTGGCACTACAGACTGTTAAAGCTCAAACAGTGGCTGTTAAGTGAGAATAACTTTAGGTAGGACACATGCTTAATCTGAGAAGGTGTTTCCTTTTATTTTAAGTAAATGTTATTAAGTTTATCACTCTCCAACCCCTGCTTCTATTGAGCACTCAAAATAACCATACTCTCATTGAATGTAAAGTGGCTGAAGTATCTTGCCCAAGGACATAATGTCAGTATGCATAACCAGTAGCTGGGATTTAAACACCAAGCTGTCTGAGTATATTTTGAAGTGGCTTTAAACACATGACAAAAGAGCTGATCATATGCATACATAAATGTTTTTATACTTTTAAACTAGGTATGCTCGACATATCGTGAAAGAGTGAAAGAGATAACTGTTTGGTTTTGTGATAACAATATTATAACAATATTTAAATATACTTTTTGGCACAATAAGTTCAGTTAATTTAAAACAAAAAATGCAAATGCCTTCAGTTACTAGTCAAACTGGGTCAAAATGAAAACTTAAGACAAAACCAAGACCAACCCAAGTCTAATTAAAAGGAAAATCATGAACACAATATGCTTTCAAGACCAAACCAAGTCTAATTAAAAGGAAAATCATGAACACAATATGCTTTTTGTCCATTTTACTTTCCAAAAACAGTACACTTCTGTAAAATTGAGAACTTTGTGTCATTGTGATATTTATTTTCTTTCGATTTTATTCATCCCTTTTATTTTATTTCGATAATGATCAGCTAATATTGCAATATCGTTAATTTCGTGATATATTCTCCTGGCCTATTTTAAATTGATATTTGTTGCCAGATTTCTGGTTGCTTATTTGTACATTCATAAGGGGCTGTGAGTCATTAAAAGATGAGGGCTGCAAAAACACCACCTCTTTGCCAAGGTCTGCTACAGAAGGTGAATGTCCATGAAAGTGTGAAAAGTTGAACTAGTAGCATCCTCTTCCATCACCATGCCAACCTTTGTCCAGCAGCCCTGTCCTTCACATGTTTGAGCATACGACAGGGCCCACAGGCGTGTGTGTCACAATGACAGTTTACATCCTGGTCTGCGCACAACTCTGAAAACATCTGCTCCTAGTCTACACAACCGAATCCTCTTTGAGACTGCGACTGACAAAGTATGACAGTGACTATGCAACTAAGTAATGATTCCTCACCCACTCGTCAACTTAATAAGGCTGCACTGAACTCCTATTACTTACTTACTTATACTTACTCCTATTGTAAAACAAATCGTATATGTGGTCTGTTGCTTTATTTCATTATTTTGATGTTGTTTTGATGTGAAGCTAAGATTTTTAATATTTTAACACTACAACAGAAGATGTTGCCTTCTACCTATGCATGAATAGCATGTTGTGACAATCAGTAAAGCATTCATAATTACTATCTTTTTCAGTTAATAATTAATTATTTCTATGTTTTGGACATTTTCTTTTCCCCTTTTGTGGATGTGTTGTTGTACCAGACCACAAAAGACAGACTGGTTTCAACCACAAACTGGTACCATGAGCATGTCTCATCTTTGGACATTGCAACAAACTGTGCTCTTTGCATTTAAATGTTCAGATTCTTGAAACCTTTGGCCAATATATTTGGTTGACATGCTATTGTAAGAAAAGGATTCAGCTTGTTGTTATGTTAATATGTTTTTGACTATGATGGAAATCGAACAGGCGGCCCACCTCCACCAACAATGTATCACATGTTTCTACCTTTTATTTTCTACATTCTGTTCTATTCATACCATGGTCTATCATTATGATACCCCACAAACACACTGTCACAATTTAAAAAACAGGCTTAGTTGTTGGCAAACTTTGTTTTCTTTCAATTTTACAAAAAAACCCAAACAAACAAACAAACAAAAAAAACTGTTATGCCTGACCATTCATTAGTATGTTACAAAGTACATGAATGAATAGTATGAATGTGGATGGCTTTAGTAGTTATAAATATCACCTGGGTATTTACATTATTTGAATTGGAGTACCTCTAAGTCTTGTGGCCTCTGGTCTACTGTTATCACTGGCAAAATGGGCAATGAAAGCTTACATATGCTAGCAGCCATTCTTAACACTGCTTTGTGGCTCTTCCTGTGGTGCTGTATCTAGAACACTGCAAAGTGTGTCTGAACTGGCCTCTCACTTCCATCATAGAAGAGAATTGGCCTCAAGTCATAATGCTATTGTGTGCTCAACTCAGATAATGTTTGTATCGGATTAGGGTGTCTATCTGAGTACTAGAGGATAATACATTGCACTCTCCTTAGTCTATGGAATTAAACTGTAAAAATTGTAAGTATTAATATTACTAGCCTATTACAATTATACCACTTCCATTATACCACTTTTTCCTCTTTTATAATTACACTCTTTAGAATTTAGATCTAGATTAAAGTTAATCCACTCTTTCTTACTTTTGTTTCCAACACTATTCTGTCAATAAGAGGACATTGGCTAAAGATACAGAATACATTTCAACTTTTTTCTATTTCCAAACCAAAAAAAAGCAAGTCTATTATTAGATAACTGCCTGTGATCTATAAATACTCAGGTTAGCTGTCAGACGATAGCAGTTGGAGCTATTTTAGACTTTTCAAAATAGAACACTTAAATTTGAATGAAAAAAATCCCATTTTATTACAATGACCATCTCACATGTGCTGGTTTAAAATTATTTAAATATATTGACAAAGCACACTCAAAAATCCAAACCATAGATGGCCTTGACACACTATAGGAGGCTCTGCTGGTTGTCCAAACCTGCTCGAATGATTCACAGGGAGCTGAGAGCTATACTTTTGACATTTGAAGAATTATGCCTCTCAGTGCATAGAGGATGTATTCCCAAATCCATCAGCCTGAGCAGACCATGCAGAAGAAAGCAGACGGACTTAAACATCTCTCCATGATCAAAAAAACAATATCCATGAGTATATCACAGAGTGAAGCAGTGAGCCAAAGGGGATGGAGAAACAAATACCACCACAGGAGGTCAAAAGGTGAGGTGAGCGTCTGGCGATGGCTTAAGTAAAGCCCCAACAAACCATTCCATTAACTGCGAAAAGAACAGCAATATTGATTTTATGAAACCGTAAACGGTATCTTGCATTTAAAAACCAACTTGTTAAAATTACACAAAATTTATGAACACTGATTGGATACATTTCAAGTGTCCATCCATATATGCATGTAGACTGCGCCTACCTATTAATAATCCTAATCCTATCACACTGAAAGGGCAAGCAAGTCATTTCCTGTAATAATATACATCTACTGTGGCCATCAGATTTTCATTTTTTTTTAAATTAATCTCTGACAGCTCAACCACATTTATTGCACCCTAAATCTGAGTATCAGATGTTTATTGTATTGTTTAGGGTGCGTTCACAACTGGGCACACACCACATTAAAAATTAGAGTCAGACTAAACTCTGAGGTAAATTTGGGTAAGACTTTTGTCCTTAGCATAAAACAGGCTGTAATGGTCTCCATGGTGACCCGTACTTACAGTGGTCAAAAAATGATTTAGTCAGCCACCAATTGTGCAAGTTCTCCCACTTAAAAAGATGAGAGAGGCCTGAAATTTTCATCATAGGTACACTTCAACTATGAGAGACAAAATGAGAAAAAAATCCAGAAAATCACATTGTCTGATTTTTAAAGAATTTATTTGCAAATTATGGTGGAAAATAAGTATTTGGTCAATAATAAAAGTTCATCTCAATACTTTGTTATATAACCTTTGTTGGCAATGACAGAGGTCAAACGTTTTCTGTAAGTCTCCACAAGGTTTTCACACACTGTTGCTGGTAATTTGGTTCATTCCTCCTGCAGATCTCCTCTAGAGCAGTGATGTTTTGGGGCTGTCGCTGGGCAACAACTCCTTCAACTCCCTCCAAAGATTTTCTA
>KN473013.1:0-18417 GCA_000787095.1 Periophthalmodon schlosseri
ATAGGACATGTCTGGGGTGAGGGGAAGTCTGGGAGTCCCTGCTTGGATTGCTGCCCCAGTGCCCCGCGCCCCGAATAAGCGAAAGAAAATGGATGGATGGAAGCCAAAACCTATTCTCAAGTAGGCTAAAGACAGGGGAGTCGATGGGGGGGGGACAAAGGGGTCTGTTATCCCGGGCCCCAGAAATAGACCGTCTTCCTATTCATTTATATTAGAGGGGGGCCCATGTGAGGCTTTTTGCCCCGGGCCCCCAAATTTCTGTTGTCCATTACTTCAAATATAATATGAGTCAACTAGACTAACCCATTAAACTACTTCATAAACTCGAATGAACAGTTTAAGTATATTTTTATATTTTTGTGACTCGTTCAAAAAAGGCCAATTTTAATCTTTATCTTGAATTTATGTTGAATTTATGTTATGGTCAATCGGTCCATGGTCACATTTTTATACAGCGCTTTTCCACCTTCAAGTCACTCAAAGCACTTTGCATCAAGGAACCACTCACCCATTCACACACACATTCATACACCAGTGTACACAGACACTGGGGGCGAGGGTGGTTAAGTGTCTTGCCCAAGGACGCAACAACAACATTCATATATGGTAACTGGAATCAAACCACCAACCTATGGGTCAGTGGATCTGACCGCTCAACCTATGATGTTTATGTTGAGAGCGGGATTCGAACCTTCAACCTTCAGATCAGTGGACAAACACTCTACGAACTGAGCCAATGTCGCTACTATCGTCTCAAATTCTTGTCTTATTCTCAAAAGTACAAGTTTCTTTTAATTGTCATTTTGGTAATGGATAGAAGTATTTTCGCTAAAACCTGGCCTATGACAAGAGTTTTTGTTACTCTGAAAGTGTGTAACCATGAGCGTTTGTGAAAAATGAATAAACGTTGGAATCAATCGGCTGTGATCGCATTAGCGCCTAACGACATCAAATGCCAGCGTTCTATCATTACATTATCAGCGCCTTTTCTCTATCTCTCTTGCCACTTTGTTCACCCTGGTCCTTCACATATCTGCTTACATCGCCGTCTGCGCGATCTGCAAAGGTCAAAGTTCACATACGAGCGAACAACAGCGAAGGAGGCAAGGGAGGAGGGGATGGGTGGGAGGGGGTAATTAATATCAGTTACCATGGCGATTGGAGAAAGCGAGCAAGTGGTTAGAGAGAGGATTGATTGCGCGTGAGTGTGCATCTGTGTAATCTGACTGTGTTGTCCTGCTTGTCGATACTCACCGATTCTGACTCGAGGTGACGTACTGGGGCTAAAAAAAGGCCCACTATAAACAGGGATAGGTTACGCAAACATCATTTATTTTAGGGAGTAATTTTAGCCGTGGAAAATAGCGTTTGTTTGTGTTTCTAATGCAGAAATAACACAGGGCTGTACTTTTAAACTCAGTAACAGCAACCTCATCCTCCCAGAATTCTTGTTATCCAAATAATGTCATGCAATAATAACAATATAAACTCAAAATAGCTCAGCCTCATTGGGAATCACATGGTGTTCCCAAAGTAAGAGTACGGAATTTAGGTAAGCAGGAAAGCGTCTTACTATAGTCACACAATATTTTATTTTTGCTATCCAAACCATAGACTGTATAAAGAAGTGGACTAAGTGAGTGTGACGTCACCCACAGCGTCCAGTCAAATGAAGCTCATCGAGGCTAGCAGTTATAGGGACCAATTTGGAGCCCAGTTCCATTCCAACCATGAGTATCATAGCAACCAAAAAGCCAATCTGGAGCAGGCGGTTGAAACTAATGCCCCTTCCCTTCCACACCACTGGTTTAGCATGGGGCGGGTGCTTTGCAACGTTGTCAAATCTGTTGCTAACGCTAGCGGGAGCAACCTCAGGGAAAGAAGACACCTGATTTGTCTGTTATTAATGTTTATATCTTGATTTACAAACACAATGAAATAACGTATGAACCCGCTCTACATGATCCTGGTGTTTTTATTTTGCTATTGTGTCCGTAAATCAAGATATCAACATTAATAACAGACAAATCAGGCACCTTCTTTTCCCATGGTCACTAGCAACAGGTTTGATTGACAGCGTTACTAAGTGCCTGCTCTTGGCTAAAGCAGCAGTGCAGGAAGGGGCATTACCTTCAACAGCCTTGCTCCAAATTGGCTCTTTGGTTGCTATGATACTCGTGGTCAGAATTCTAAATATGGAACTTGGCTCCAAATCGGCCCCTATAGCTGCTAGCCTCGATGAGCTTCATTTGACTGGAGCCGAACGCTGTGGGTGATGTCACACTCACTTAGTGTACTTCTTTATACAGTCTCTGGTTATTCCCTCTTTCACCACATCTACCTGCTTGGATCGTCTTAAGTCTATGCAGTCTAGTCACTGGACCTGAGGCATTTTTCTGGTTGGTTAAATCTTGCAAACCTTGATATATTTTAATAAAACTGTTGTACGGCTCTATATAAAACCAGTATTGTCTTAGAGCGATAGAGTTTGCAGTGCTCTCAAGGTCAGTGGGGGATACGACTATGAACCAAAAGCAAACAGAAGGAGAAGAGGTGGCGAATAACCCTTTAAAAATGGAGATATGATTAAACACTGAGAGAAATGTAAGACTGTGGGAGCTGGGGCTGGTACCTCGCCTGGATTATGCATGGTCATACCCAGCTATGTGCAAAGCTACATTATATTAACATACCATTATACATAAAGATTAGAACAAAAAGTGCTCGTACCGTTGGAATTCCTGGGCGATCGAGCCAGTCAGCATAAATGGAACTGAGGGTGAGGCCTTTTCTGGAACACAGTAGAACCAAAGTTAAAGATAATAGTTGTTATATCATGTAAAACTCTGAATGCATCAACATTTATTTGAATCATAGACTTTATATATAAATAGACATAGCAAACCTACTAGCTGCCGTGTTCCAAATAGGAAGTGAGCATGGGCGCGCTCCTGACTTCCATTCACTTTACATTGTAAAACTGTGGCCCCTCTCTCTGTAACTGCTGCTGTCAGGCTCGTCATTTTGGTCTTAAAATGTTTGTATTAACCCGCTCTACATGATCCTGGTATTTTTATTTTTCTACTGTGTCCACACAATAGTGAAATAAAAATACCATCATGTAGAGCGGGCCAATACAAACATTTTAAGACCAAACGTTACAGCAGCAGTTACAGAGAGAGGGGCCACAGTTTTTCAATAGAAAGTGAAATGGAGACAGAGTTGATGGAGCCGGAAGTGCGTCCATGATCACTTCCTATTTGGAATACGGCGGCTAGCAGGTTAGCTCTGTCCATTTATATATACAGTCTATGATGGAGATGAATAAACCTAACGCCATAAAGTGGAAAAATCTAAACAATGCAATAACATATACATTTAGACAAGCAGCTAGCGGACCCTCCACACGAAAAGTTACACAGTGCAGTTTGAACGTTATTGTCGTGAAAACGTATGTCTGGGAAGCTACAGAGAGGTCATGGTTGACTTAAACAAAACCAGACCCACCCATTCATTCTACACAGGTGAATGTATGAGCTTGCACATGGATTACAAAGAAAAAATACCATATATCACTCACAATGCAAACACAGAGAACAGACAACCAAACGCTGCACTGGCTCAAGTACACATGCAAATCCCCACCTCCCCCCAGATCATCAATTCTGTCTGCTATAGGAAAATTCCATACTTGAGAGCCATTTGGCCATATTATTCTTGTCATGTTCTACCAATTAAATGGGAAAAATACATTCTTTTGCAGTGTTTTTCCACTAGTTGTACAATCAGACTGGAAATACGAAGGCGTTTTAGTAATTACTATTTTTCCTAATTAAATCTTAGGTCCACGGTATGTGTTTATGAATGGATACAAGAGTTCAAGGCAGTTATTAGTTGTAGTGGAATGAATGGCTTCTTTTAAACACAAATTGGAGAAATTGAAAAAATATTGGTTGTGTCTGAATGTCCATACTATTCCTACAGGGGGCATTATTTAGGGGTCGTGCCATTTTTTGTGGTGTTCCAATGTCCAGTGAGTGAAGAAGTAGTGTGCTTAAAAATTTCTCTGTTGATCCTGATTATGAATAAAACACTCTTAAATAAACTATTTCTGTGTAAAGTTGCTAGTGTTAGCCACTTAACAGAGCGAGACAAAAAATTTAAAAATCTAGTCCGTTTACTTGAGATCCATCTTGACATAAACTTGTATGATTATTATTACTCCATAAAGACATGTGCCGGTCCAATCTCATAATTATTTATGACACAAATCAAGTTTTATCAGAGTTTAAACTTTAGACTTTTTTTCACTCAAACGGCAAAGTCACATGAACTGAATGTAGTGAGCTGTGTGTCTGAATCTCTCTGTGAATTAGTCTCTATAGATAATAATGAAGAGTGCAGGGCTGTGGAGTGAATGGGGGGTTAGGGGCTAGGGGACATTCGGACGCATCTTTGTAAATAATATTTTATATCGTTACACATCTGTAAACTGTTTTGTGGATAGTTTATTCCGGAAGTTGATGTGGGCACCACCATCATCATTGGGGTTGTATTATTTTACATGGGGCCAATCTTACCATAAATAAGTTCTATCTGGACAGAGGCGTTTTAAAGCCTCAGAGAATCGGTGCTGTGTTCACTGGTCCCATGACCATGCAACATTTTACACAAATCAAACTATTAACATCAGATTTTAGAGGCAAAACTTTTCCAAATTCAATTGAAATGAATGGGATTCCCACTTAACTGGAAGTGCCACCACAAAGAAAACATGGTGTATTTGCATTTACGACAAAAGTGGGTGGGGCCAAATAAGGTAAATGGGGAAACAACTTATGAATTTGTTGTATTTTAGATAGATTTAGTTAGTTACTTTACTTTAGCAAGTTATTGCTAAAAAGAATTTATAGGAAATCATTGATTACTATTAGTGTGTGATACTAAGGAATAGACTCAATACCGATTCCGATACCATGATGATAATAAAAACACTCTTTAGACAATAGAATGTGATTTTCCACATTAAATGGTAGTACTTTCTTTTCTATTCCCATGTGGCCTTATATCTGTGTAATTCCTCAGTGGTCCAGGTAGGTTCCATAGTGGTCTTAAACTTGTTCTGATACAGCTCAAGATCATTCTAAAGCTATTCAGGAAACAGTGGTCCAGTAGGTTCCATAGTGGTCTTAAACTTGTTCTGATACAGCTCAAGATCATTCTAAAGCTATTCAGGAAAGGTTCATTTCTGTCCTGTAAATGGGACTTTTTTAGTATCGATACCAGCAACAAATTAGTATCTATTTTCGATACTACTTTTACTATTGATAAGTATCCTATTTTCTGGCTAAACCAGATCTAAACCAGGTCTATAACAGGACTATTCCAGGTCAAATCTTGGACTAAACCAGATCTAAACCAGGTCTATAACAGGAGTATTTCAGGTCTAATCTAGAACTAAACTAGGTCTAAAAGTGGACTACATCATTCCCACTGTATTTCTAAACAAGAAATGATCCAAACGAGGACAAAAAGTGGATACAATGAACTCTGAACCCACAAACTGAAGAGCTCCAAGTCCTACTTGAAGCCACTCGCACAGCACAGTTTGAGAAACACCGACATAGGGAGAATAAAGAGTTAAAACCCATTGACTCAAATAAAAGTCACTTGCACATTGGCTGAAGGTAATTCCGTATTCAGCTCATAAGGGAACATCTGCTGCTCTGATATGGAGACGCTGCGTAGCCGGATTACAGGGGATTATGTCAGCATACTTTCTTGTGTGGCAAACAAAACCTTAATGCACTTAAAACATCACCTGACCTGTCACACTGTGGGTAATAGGACTAAAACACAAAAGCGCCTTAGGCCTCCACAGAGCAGGAAAGTCCCACTCGCATTTTCATGTTGCTCCACTAATCTCGTTTTAATCTGTTGGTTATTACCTTAATGCTGTTTGGATGTGACGCTACAGCTGTTTGATGCCTGGAAAATGCTGGATTCCTGTTAGGAGCGATCAATAAAAGTACTGGGAAGTTAAAAATGCCAGCTCTGTCTCAAGTGGGCTGTTTACCAAAAATAAGCATCAGACACGGAATATTGAGTGTAATCAGGAGAGCTTTGAACGAGGCTCGGAGCACTGCTACTTCCACAATGATGGAGAGGAGAGGGGCTGAAAAGTCAGGCTGAAGAGGAGGTTAACAAGCCAATCAGAGGGAAGAGAGACGTGAATGATGAGGTGTGGAAGGGAAGGAGAGTAAATTGGAGAGGGGGAGAGTAAATTGGAGAGGAAGAGAGGAGGAGGAGAGCAGGAGGAGAGGAGGAAGAGAGGAGGAAAGCAGAAGGAGAGGAGGAGAGCAGTAGGAGAGGAGGAGTGCAGTAGGAGAGGAGGAGTAAAGGAGAGCAGGAGGAGAGGAGATGGAGAGGAGGAGAGCAGGAGGAGGGGAGGAGGACAGAAGGAGGAGAGGAGGAGAAGAGAGGAGGAGGAGAGAGGAGAAGAAAGGAGGAGGAGAGAAAAAAGAGCAGGAGGAGAGTGGAAGGAGAAGAGGAGAGCAGGAGGAGAGGAGGAGGAGAGCTGGGGGAGAGGAGGAGGAGATCAGGAGGAGAGCAGGGAGACAGGAGGAGGAAAGCAGGAGGAGAGGAGGAGGAGAACAGGGGGAGAGCAGGAATAAAGGAGGAGAGCAGGAGGAGGAGGAGGACAGAAGGAGGAGAGGAGGAGAAGAGAGGAGGAGGAGAGAAGAGAAGAAAGGAGGAGGAGAGAAAGAAGAGAGCAGGAGGAGAGTGGAAGGAGAAGAGGAGAGCAGGAGGAGAGCAGGAGGAGAGGAGGAGGAGAGGAGGAGGAGAGTAGGGGGAGAGGAGGAGAGCAGAAGGAGAGGAGCAGGAGGAGAGCTGGGGGAGAGGAGTAGGAGATCAGGAGGAGAGCAGGGAGACAGGAGGAGGAAAGCAGGAGGAGAGGAGGAGGAGAACAGGGGGAGAGCAGGGGGAGAGGAGGAGGAGAGCAAGAGGAGAAAAGGGGGAGGAGAGCAAGAGGAGAGCAGGGGGAGAGCAGGGGGAGAGGAGGAGGAGAGCATGGGAGAGCAAGAGGAGAGCAAGAGGAGAACAAGGGGAGAGTAGGGAGAGAGTAGAGGGAGTGGACGAGGAGAGCAGCGGGAGAGCAGGGGGAGAGGAGAAGGAGAGCAGGAGGAGAGCAGCAGGAGAGCAGGAGGAGAGCAGGAGGACCCCATATCCACTTACACTGGATTATTGTGAGGGTGGATGGGAGCACTTCTGCTGTAGGGAGCCATGCTTTCACAGTGGGACATACTCACTGTAGCAGAACCAAAGTCAAATTAACACACACCCAAGAACTAATTTCCTGTATTCTCCCAGAAATTAATGAGAAAAAAAACTATTTTATTTCAGAGTTGAGGCTCCAAGTTTCAGTTATTAATGAGAAAAATCTATTTAAAGTTTTTGCAAAATAAACAGGTCTGTTTTTTGCCGACGGCACCAACAAGAAGCATTTAGAAAATACTGTCATTGGGAATATTGTAATAACAAAAATGCTTTGGTTTTATACAGATATTTATATGGATTTATACAGTGCTTTAGACTCTCTGGGTATCCCTGGATTATTCATTTATTCTCCACAGATAGTTGTGGTAAAAGTACTTTTCGTTTATTATTCAGTCACTCTATATTCTATTGTAGCCACAGCTGCCCGAGGCCAGACTGACAGAAGTAACACTACCAATCTGCACCATCGGCCTCTCTGACCACCACCAAAACACACACACTAACAACTCCACCAACTGTTGCTTCATGGGTTCCAGGCATAGACTGTATACATAAATGGATGTAGCTAACCTGCTAGTGCCCGTGTTCCGACTAAGAAGTGAGCATGGGTGCGCTTCCAGCTCCATTGACTCTGGCTCCAATTCACTTTTTCACTATTGAAAAACTGTGACCCCTCTTTCTGTAACTGCTGCTGTCAGGCTCGTCATTTTGATCTTAAAATGTTCATATTAACCCTCTCTACATGAACCTGGTGTTTTTATTCCTCTCTACAGAACCTGGTGTTTTTATTTTGCTATTGTGTCCATAACTCAAGATATGAACATTAATAACAGACAAATCAGGGGCCTTCTTTCCCCGAAGTCGCTCTCACTAGCGTTAGCAACAGATTTGATTGACAAGCTTGCAAAGCGCCCGCTCCGTGCTAAACTAGCAGTACGGGCGGGGAGGGGTGTTACCTTCAACTACCTTGCACTGGATTGGCTCTTTGGTTGCTATGATACTCGTGGTTGGACTTCCAAATATGTAACTCTGCTCCAAATTGGCCCCTATAACTGCTAGCCTCCATGAGCTTTGTGATGGAAGTTTAAGTATATTAATGTTGTGAAGAAAATATTCTTATCATATGTCTTTGTGTAAATGAAGAGACCCAGACCAGACATTAACATGTGTGAAACAGGGTGTGAAACAAAAATCACTCTGCTTTGAAATGTATGTCGCTTTGTCATTCTGGTATAAATACTCAGAGCAGGCAGGTCTGGGCCCTGTCCTGTCCGTATCTGCTGTAACAAAGAATAAACCTTTTTTGTATTTCATAATTCATCAGGTTTCACAAATGGATTGCTTTTCATCTAGAATTGTAATTTTTCCACAACAGCTTCATTTGACTGTAGCCGAACGCTGTTTGTGACGTCACACTCTCTTAGTCTACTTCTGTATATAGGCTCTGGTTCCAGGGCTGCTCAAGTGTCAACATTAGAGAAAATTGTTTTAGCTGCTCATTTGTGCCAGAATCTCAGTGTTGTGTTCCAGGAAATGAAAAGTAAGAATACACTTTATGACATCTATCATTACATTACAGTGTGAATGGAGGGGCATTGGCTTAAAACCAGAATGCTAACTATAGTGCCAGGCATCTTTACTTTAACCCATCACAACCAATTTTTGTCTGAAATAATGAAAATATAAATTAGATTCTACATTTTAATTAATTTTTCATGTCTTGTTCTAATTGCTCCATAGCTCCTCATAGTATTTTCAGGAGGAGGCATGTTTTATTATTAACCAATTAGCCCATGGCCATTAATCATTGTGGCGTACCTACCTCTCAATGTCAGGAAAGGTAAACAGCACCATTTTCAGGAAGTCCTGTTCAACATAGAGAAATAAACAAAAGCGTGTTAGCATGAGCCAACACGGGAGCAGAGCCAAAGAAACAGAACAGCGTAACTGATCTGGAGACAGGAGGTCAAGGTCAACTGGTGTTTATACTTGATCCATTATTTAAAGCGTGGACTGCAGTGAGGGGCGAGGTAACGGGAGCCAGGTGGAACTCATCCCACGCCACACAAACAGGTCCAGGTGTGATTCCTCAACTATGTAAGCCCAGATGAACGGGCATATGCTAACAGGCATATGCTAACGGCTAACGTGCCAATTTAAGAAGCAACAGCAGCTGTTTTAGTGTGACCACACAATTATATAACTGTGAAATTATACCGTTTATGAAATATTGTCCAGCTCCAAATCACACTTTAATAACAACACATGAATTAGCCTTACATTAAGAATGTACATGCTCTGAGCCTCCCCTCCCTTTGCTCTCCACGCTCACTCCCCCTTCAGAGCACTATCACAGCACAATCGGCGCACTTCCAACTAAAGAAACAGACACTGAGAGCGTGGTGGGTTAAGTGCTTTGCCCAAGGACACAACTGCAGCATTCATCTGTGGGAGATGGAACCACAGCGCCAACCTGTGGGTCAGTGGATTGGACAGCTCACCCAATTATGTTTACGTCAAGAGCGAGATTCGAACCGCCAACCTTCGGATCCGTGGACACTCTACCAACTGAGCTACTGTCATCATGCTTTGAATGAGTGACAGGTGCATTCGACCAATCACAGGAGGGCTCAGAGGCAGCAGATGGCGTTTAGTTTATAATGTACATAGATCAAGATAAGGGATTTTGAGACGTTATTATATGATTTTTTCTGGCATATCACCCACTCGTATGTCAAACACACAAACAGAGCATCCAGGTGTGATGTCAGCTGCGAGGACCCCAGATGACCTAGCATATGCCCACAGCTAACACGCTAATCTCACACGCAGCTGTAGCCACTTCAGCTATTGTAACGCAGCTCCCAATTAATTTATGGAAATAATGCCTTAGAGACAGGTCATATTAAAGAGTTTAAATTGGAGCAAGAGTTTTATTAACGCACTCTCGGATGGCTGCCAGTCAACATGCTACACTGGCTGTTAACTTAATTGAGAGGAGATGAGGTCACTCCCTCTGCTCCTACCTGAGAGAAAATGAGTTGTCCGTGGAACTTCTTCACAAACACTCGGAAGAAATCAATGAATTGTTGCTCTCCGACTTCACTGGCCAGGAATCTGAGGAGGAAGTAGCCCTGGAAATATAAATAATATAACTTTAACTCATGCCTATTTCTATTCATTAAAGAGGAGGTATTTTACTTCTATGGGGTATTAAAGAGGGGGTATTTTACTTCTATGGGGTATTAAAGAGGGGGTGTTTTACTTCTATGGGGTATTAAAGAGGGAGTATTTTACTTCTGGGGTATTTCTATGGGGTTTAACTGTAACACAAAACATATTTAGACCACCTTTTATTGTTTTGAAAATGCTATATTCACCCAAAACAACATATTAACAAGTTTTATACAAGTTTTCTGATGCTCTGAGTCCCTCCTCCCTTCGCTCTCCTTTGCTCACTCCCCCTTCAGAGCGCTATCACAACACAATCAGCATGCATCCCACTAATGAAACTACTGCACATCACATCAGGTTTTTATTTAAGGACAATTGTCGTGTGGGAGCATGGGTGACGTAGGCTTGTGGGTGAAGCCTTACACAGAATATTGCAGCTAACAGTAATGAGGGTTCGAATAGGCCCTGGGAGAGATTGCTAGATTACTCAAACATGCATGGATTACATCTAAAACCTCTTCAGGTATGTTTTTGATAAGGGAACAGTGTTAGTACATGGTAGAAAGCTTAAAAATCTATTTTGCAGAATACCCCCTGTTTAAACCACAGTATGAAACTTTTTTAGCCAAAATATACTAAAATACGCTTTTGGGGTTGTTATTATTGCAAGAAAAAACTTACATCTTTATCCTGAGGGGGCTAGCATTTTCACAAAACTGACTGTTATTTGGCCTGGAGGAGGGCCTAATCCTGCTTGTGTCCAAGGAAATGTAGTTCATTTGGCAGTAATATTCCACAGTATGACATAAAACGTATCTATCCCCATGGAGAATGTTCCGAAGTATGGTTTTAACTTTCTATTTCTGTGGAATCATGCAGGTGAAGTGTCAGCTCCAGAAAGTTACACACTGTATCTTTAATTTGGACAACGCAGTCAGAAAAAATACAAAATTAACAAAGAACTGAAAGATCGATACCCAAAAGCAGGCAGAAGTACAGGAGAGGCCAATTACATTAGATTCATTTTGTATTTGCTAAAACTGTATGAGAATATATGCACCCACCTTCTACACCCATACATCTCCCACATGTTAGTGCCATATGAACCATCTCATACTCTGCTGTAGTCCTGCTGTAGCCCTGCTGTAGCCTTGGTGTAGTCCTGGTGTAGTCTTGGTGTAGTCCTGGTTTAGTCCTGGTTTAGTCCTGATTTAGTCCTGGTTTAGCCCTGGTTTAGCCCTGGTTTAGTCCTGGTTTAGTCCTGGTTTAGTCCTGGTTTAGCCCTGGTTTAGCCCTGGTTTAGTCCTGGTTTAGTCCTGGTTTAGTCCTGGTTTAGCCCTGGTTTAGTCCTGGCCTCCTGCTGTTGCCCAGAGTCAGGACTAAACATGGGGAATGAGCCTTTCAGTTTTCTGCAGGTAAAACCTGGAACAGTGTTCCTGAAGATGCGAGACAGGCCTCTGCTTTGACAGTGTTTAAATCTGTGCATATGACTGAAAGGTTTTTATTCTGCACTCTTCTCTTTTAAATGTTCATTTTATGATGATTATTTATGTATTGATCTGTTTCTATTCTGATTTTAATGTATTTTTTATTCTGTAAAGCACTTTGAATTACTTTGTGTATGAATTGTGCTATACAAATAAACTTGCCTTGCCCTGCCTTGCCTACATACTATGAGAATTAATCAAAATTGAAAGTGAGATCCAATTATTTCTAAATGCCAACGATCAGCTTGGGTCTTTTTAATCAACAGCTCCACAACCAAACTTCTGTCAGTAAAAGCATGTGGTTTGGAGCAGAGGTCAGATTGTGGAGGAATAAACTAGATTTTTGTGTGTGTTACATTGCACTGGAAACAAGTCTGAATTTTTAACTAAGAAAGAAAAAAGAAAAAATTAAGTAAGCCGATAATAAAACCCTTTATAATTAGATGCAAATATTACACAGATCATGGTAAATAGTCGCATTTATATAGCACTTTTCCACCTTCAAGGTTCAAAGCGCTTTACATCAAGGAACCACTAACACCCACAGGATCTTTAAAACTGGGACCAATTTAATTCTTACTGTTATTCTTACTCAAGCAATCAGAGTTGGTATTTTATTTCTCCAGTTTCCTCCATTTCCTCCAAAAGTCTCTCACCTTAAGATAATGGACTTGCATAAATGTTTTCTCCGGGTTGAGGGCATGTTTCACTGTAGAGGATCCAGACTCACTGGCCGCTCCAGTGCTGTCCAGGTTCGGTCTGAAAATAAAAAGACATTCACAATATTTCTCAATTTGGGAATGAAAAACTCATAAGTATGCATTAGACAAAAGGACGTGGAGAAGGACACAGGGCTGAAGCTTTTTGGGAATAATAATAAAACACATAATTAGATTTATTATATTTAATTGCTGAGTGAGATTGCAATAATATTTTTGTGTGTGTGGTAAAAGTTTCAGTATAATGCACACATCCAGGACTATAGACATTGAGCTGATAACATCTCCTGCAGTTTAAAACATGTTTGTAGATATATTCAGTTATATTTAGGGTCTAGATTAGCTAAAAGGTAATATGTGAATGACAATGGCAGTGACTCAGTGGTTAGAGCAGTGGACCTTCAACCCGAAGGTCAGAGGACTAATTCCCGCTCGGACCAAGTTCTGTGGTGGTGTCCTTAGTCAAGACACTTCACCAACCTCGTATGTGTAAATTGCATGGCTCCATGGTGATGTTATTTCTTTGACTGAAATCCACAGTAATGCTGTCATTGTGTCCTTGAGCACAATGACAGCATTCATCTGTGGGAGCTGGAATCACACCTCCAACCTGTGGGTCAGTGGATGCCTGAAATATTCCACAGTATAGAACTAAATCGATCAGTCTCAGACAAGGAGTTGGCACAATCAGTCCAAGTTACATACCAGATCTGTGGAGAGGCGAGTGCACTGACTGTAAGAAAGCGTGTTTTTCATGGTGTCTTTGAGCTTTATGTGATAAAGATATTTTTAATACCATACTGTTGAATAGGGATCCAGCTTTTTCAGCTCTGATACCGACATCGATACTTTGGCTTTAAGTATCTGCCGATATCTGATATTAACCAATACCAGTGTAGGGATGGAAAATGGCCTCTTTTCTCCTCAAAACACAGTTTAACTTCTTACAAAATGGATCCAATTGTGGTATGTATTATTATCTTGCAAGCATAGACTGTATATATAAATGGACATGGCTAAATTGCTAGCCACCGCGTTCCAAATAGGAAGTGAGCATGGGCGGGCTTCCAGCTCCACTGACTTCAGTTCACTTTACATTGGAAAGCTGTGACCCCTCTCTCTGTAACTGCTGCTGTCAGGCTCGTCATTTTCACGTGATTTTTTGTCAAATCAGGCACCTTCTATCCCCGAGGTCACTCTCGTTACTGTTAGCAGCAGGTTTGACTGACAGCGTTGGTAAGTACCTACTCCTAAACCGTGCAGGCGGAAAGAGGAGTTACCTTCAACAGCCTCACTCCGGATTGGCTCTTTGGTTGCTATGATACTCGCAGTCGGAATTCCAAATATGGAACTCGGCTCCAAATTGGCCCCTATAACTGCTAGCCTCGATGAGCTTCATTTGACTGGAGCTGAACGCTGTGGGTGACGTCACACTCACTTACACTACTTCTTTATACAGTCTATGCTCGTGACCCCTGTGCCTCGTGATCCCCCGGACATTGGCCTATGGCGTTGTGAGATCCATTTGAGCTCTGACAATTTCCTGAATGTCTTCCCCACTCTTTCACATCATATTCTCCTGCCAAAGTCTAGAGACTCAAAAAAATTTAAAAATCTAGATTGTTATAATTCATACCAACTACTGGATTCACAGAGTCCCTAAATTACACCAACTAAACACATCTGAAGTAATAGCAGGTGCACAGGGTCTTAACCTGTCGGAGGATGGAACATAACATCTTGTTCTTGTAGATTGGATCACTTTGCCACTGGCTCAGAAAGTCACAGTCAGTAGTCTACACCGCGAGGTCACATAAACCCTGCAGCCTTCACCTATAAATTTGATTCTCGATTTCCAGCCTAAAGCAAAAGAGGGCACCGTGGCAACAGTGTGGTCTCCAGTCAAAAAGAGCTCTGGATTTACTGCAGTCGTGTGGGAGGATCTGTGGACCTGGTCTCTGAGCTATAGGGTGAAAGATGTGTCTGGATGCCAAAAGTTGAAAAATTAATCACATTCAAAACAAAACTAACTATTCATAAAGGCAGCAATTATTAAGGGTTCACAATCTAACTGTACTAGAGATTGATTTATCTGTAATGTTCAACAGTAAAGATGTACTGATACAGAAACTGGGTTCAGATATCGGCGCCAATCCAGGAAATTTTGCTAGATTGAGATAGTAATAAGACTATTTACAGGCTGATTTTGGCCCAGAACATCACATAATGTTTGAACTTTTATTCATACAAAGTTGTTTTTAGTTGCTTGCAAGCACAGACTGTATAAAGAAGTGGACTAAGTGAGTGTGACGTCACCCATAGCGGTCGCCTCCAGTCAAATGAAGCTCATTAAGGCTAGCAGTTATAGGAAGGTATTGAAGGTATCGCCCCTTCCAGCCTGCACCGCTGGTTTAGCACAGATGGGCGCTTAGCGCTTGTCTGTTATTAATATTCATATCTTGATTTACGGACACAATAGTGAAATGCACTGCACTTTTCCCTTTTAATCTTTATTTTAATGGTGATTATTTATGTTTTGATTTGTTGTATTGTGATTTTAATGTCTTTCTTATTTTGTAAAGCACTTTGAATTACTTTCTGTACCAATTGTGCTATACAAATAAACTCACCTTGCCTATATTCAAATCCTCAAAGTATCCACCCGTTGCTTTGTCGAAAAATATTTAGTAGTTATTCAACATTTTTCTTTACTACATAATTCCATATATCTAGTAGTAGTAGTAGTAGTAGTAGTAGTAGTAAAAACATTGAATGAGAGGGTGTGTCCAAACTTTTGAGTGGTAGAGTAACACAAACAAACAAAGTGGAAACAGTCTCACAGATGAGCCGAGGACAGGAAGCTGGGCCATGATAGTTGCTCTTAGTGTTATTGATCGGCCTGAGCAGATTAACTCCGTGTGCCAATGGGAAGCCTTGAAGGATCACCCGCCCTCCACGTCAATACAGCAGGCGCCTCCCTGCAATCAATAACCCCTTCATCACCGCACACGCATGAGCTAGTATTATAACCACACACACATAGGCTAGTATCCTCGCCACACATGCAATAGCTAGCATTTTAACCACACACGGATGAGCTAGCATTGTAACGGCACACGCGCAGGCTAGTATCCTCACCACACACGCACAAGCTATCATTATAACTGCACACGCACAAGCTAGCATTATAATCACACAAGCACAAGCTAATATTATAACCGCATACGCACAAGCTAGCATTATAACCACACACACATAGGCTAGCATTATAACCACACATACATAGGCTAGCATTATAACCACACAGGCATAGGCTAGTATCATAACCACACACGCACACAAGCTAGTATCATAACCACACACGCATAGACTAGTATCCTCACCACATACACACACAAGCTAGCATCTTCACCACACATGCAAGAGCTAGCACACATGCATAGGCTAGAATCATCACCACACATATGCACAAGCTAGCATCTTCACAACACATGCACAAACTAGCATCAACCTAACATCTTCACTGCACACACGCACAAGCAAACATAATCATCACCACACACACACACACACACACAACCTAGCATTATAACCGCACACACACACAAGCTAGCATCTTCACCATACACGCACAAGCTAACATTATCACCGCACACTCACAAGCTAGCATCATTACTACACACTCACAAGCTAGCATCATCACCGCACACACACAAGCTAACATCATCACCACACACCCAACCTAGCATCAAGCTAGCATCACCACACATGCATAAGCTAACATCATCACTGTACACAAGCTAGCATCATCATCACCACACACGCACAAGCTAGCATCATCACTGCACATGCTTACAAAACACAGTTTGTAGGATAGAACAATGCTGAAAAAATATAAATTTCAATTTTTTTGAAAATAGTAATGCTATAAGATTTTTATTTTATTTTATTATATTTTATTGCATTATCTTGTATGTTTTCAGTTACATTTGTTTTTGTAGTTTTGATCCAGGGCAGACACGAGAGTTTGCTGATACCTTGCGCAGTAAGACAAACTGAGAAGAATCTATTTTCAACCTCATGCTGCTGAACTGGAGCTTGAATGCACCGGTGGATCAGAGGAATTGGACCAATCACAGAGCAGCAATGATATCCAAACAAAACAAACATGGATGGACACAAGTATGCTTCTCAATTTGAGGAGAAATAGAAACTTTTAAATATTTTGTTTTGGAAAAAAGGTAAGGAGAAGAGTGTTTTGCATTTGTGGATATAAAAGATAGGAAAGTCTTGTTTTTCTTTTAGTAATATTTTTAAATATCTGCTTGCTCTGCTGTTGTGATGCTTTAAGTACATGGAAGATACATGGAAAAAAATCAGGTACTGGCTCTTTAAACAAGATATACTTAAAGGGCCCATATTACACTATTCTCTGATCTCTGTTCTAATGTTGTTTCCTCATCACAAACAGACCTGGAGTTGTGTTTTGTTTCATTTACACGTTTAACACACAAACCCTGCATATTTAGGCAGAGTTCTTCTCTCAAACTGAAAACACTCTGTTCCACCTTTTGATGTCATGTGGTAATACAGGAAGGGCTCCACTGTGTTTTTAAACTCCATACACATTCACTAGAATCATCTGGATGATTTCAGCCCTGGAATTGCCTACTGGAATCTCTACTGAATAAAAGGTAAAAAGAGCTGTTAACTTGAAAACTACCACTTCGTGACATCACAAGGTGGAACAGAGCATTTTGAGCTTTGGAGATGTAGACAGACTAATAATAAAGGGTTACTCAAATGTATGTGAATGAAACAAAACACAACTCCAGGTATGTTTTTGAGGCAGAAACAGCATTATAACATGGCTTAATGCTCACAAGAGTCAGTTTTGTGTAATATAGGACCTCTAAACAGCACAAGTTTGTCAAATGTTTGCAGGGTTTGAGCAGAATAGGAGGAAGGATGAGGCTAAGGGCGGTAGGAAAGCAGCAGTGGACAGGGATGACCGGGATTTGCTCATGAGGAAGACATCAGCCTCCTGGAATTTTGAAATCAGTCCCGACACAGTTACAAGGATTTGCATCATGCACAGTGGGAGAGGCACATGCCATATAAATGTAAAAAGGCAGCAGAACGGACCAGTGCCCTGTGTAATTAGTTTAAATGAGATAATGTGGTACAAATGCCTCATCAAAGTCAAACGCTTTGTTTAAGATGACATCACCGCAGATTATAGGCCAACGATATTTAAAGGGGATTGGGTCAGGTAAGGCTGCAGTTCTTAAATCAGCCCATTTGTACTTGTGTGTGCTCTATAGTTCTAATCTCTGACACCCGTGGATCATTATGTTATAATCTGCACGTTTTACATCACAATATTCACTTCCGTGTTAGAAAACTGTGGTGCCCAATCGGAGCTGATATCGCTGTAAACGTCATCGCAACAAAGCGCCGCATGCTGTCGGCACCCCCTATGGATAGCTGCACATCACACTAGCAAGCAGCCCATTTTTTTTCATTTGTACCAAAATGACAAATCCTACGAGTATCACAATTAAGAAAATAAAACTGGAGAAGGAAGTGCGTACGTCACAATGGTCACCGGTACGGTGGAGGGGAAAATGGGGTAGATCGACAAAATGGCGTCTTGAAAATAAGAGATTAAAGATTACTCAAACATGAATCACTCCAAATACAACTTCAGAGACTCAATGAGAAGAAACAACTAGAACATGGTTAAAAGCCCCCCCCCC
>KN473013.1:19148-30802 GCA_000787095.1 Periophthalmodon schlosseri
GAGTGACCGTTTCCTTTATAAAAAAAATAAGAGCCCCCCCCCCCAGCGCCGCTCCTGCATATTGGACCTGTAATAGCAAAAACTGTTGCCCTCCATCTATAAATATCACATTCTAATATCAGAACGCAACCAGTATCATTTGTGTGTTATCTAAACTGTGAGAAGCACCTCTAAATCATCGTGTTTTGGAATAATGTAACCTGGAAAAAAGATTAATTTGTTTGTATCATGTGTCTCATATTCCTTCTTGTAAATCAGTGAAACATTTTTGGTTGTGTGCTCTTTGTCCAATCTGGGCTCTGCGTGACCGAGGCCGTCTGCTGCCACTGATAATATCAAATAGGCTCTTTTTAAGACAGCAGGACAAGCCGATTCCTTGGGAAATGAAGCGTGTGTGTGGGACATGTATTTATAACAGTATTCCAACACATGTGGGGACGGGATGGACCGGTGCCAATGACATACCTGAAATGTTCCACACTATGGCACCAAGTTTATCTGTCTCCATGGAGACAATCAGGTGACGCCAGTAGAAGTATTTTTAGAAAATAAAAACACCTGTAATTTAATAAATGCAGGATAGATAAGTTTAATGCAATACTGTGGAACATTTCAAGAAATATTTTAGGACTGTCACAATTACATTTATATTGCTACCATTCAGCAATGCCCATTTTAGTAGTATCTTCCATCTTAAGCATAAACTGTATATATAAATGGACATAGCTAACCTGGTAGCCGCCGTGTTCCAAACGGGAAGTGATCATGGGCGCGCTTCTGGCTCCATCGACTTGGCTCCAATTCGCTTTACACTGAAAAACTGTGGCCCCTCTCTCTGTAACTGCTGCTGTCAGACTAGTCATTTTGGTCTTAAAATGTTCACAGTAACCCACTCTACATGATCCTGGTATTTTTATTTCACTATTTTGTCCATAAATTAAGATATGAACATTAATAACAGACAAATCAGGCACCTTCTTTCCCTGCAGTCGGGATGCAGGGAAAGATTGACAGCGTTGCTAAGCGCCCACTCCCTGCTAAACCATTGGTGCGGGCGGGAAGGGGCATTACTTTCAACAGCCTCACTCCAGATTGGCTCTTTAGTTGTGGTCAGAAAATGATATTTGCGGTCAGAATTCCAAATATGGAACTGGGCTCCAAATTGGCCCCTATAACTTCTAGCCTCAATGAGCTTCATTTGACTGGAGCTGAACGCTGTGGGTGACACACTCACTTAGTCTGCTTCTTTATACAGTCTATGGGTAGTACTGAGGATAACTGTGAGCTAGCTGGGCATCCTTATGCACAGAGCCAATTAGCACACAAATTTGAACAAAATTACATATTTCAAATTAGATAATTTTTAAAACCCATTAATAATGACAAAATTCTCTATATTAGAAAGAGGCTCAGTTTATCTCTTCTCTGGCCTCACCAAGCAAAGCCCCTTGATGTTCCAGTGTAAGCTATGAGTTTGGGGCACAGAACCAGAGTGAAGGCAGAGCACGCATTCACCACAATAAAAGATGGCGGGTGAGTGCGTCAGAGACCATAGGAACGCACCCATGGGAGACAAAAACACTGCTCCATCACGGCCTCCTCCTACAAAAGAACTCCACCCGCCCACTGTCTGCGGCGCCATGTACGTACGGCTAAATCCCTGTGTTTCTTTGTGGAGATGATTCGCTCCTGGCTGTCAGGGAGAATCTGAGATAAATGGAACACCCACTGGACTCAAAAGAGAAGGTGTGTCAGATATTATGTGTTTGTCTTAAGGGGGGAAGGGTTAGCGATTTGAATCCAGCTCTCGACATAAACATCATTGGTTGGTGGTGCAATTCCCATAAATGAATGTTGTTGTTGTATCCTTGGGCAAGACACTTAACCCACTCACCCCCAGTGTCTATATAAATGGATTTTCTTTAAAAACAGTGATATTTCAATCATCATTCCCAGTCATAGACTGTACATATAAATGGAAATAGCTAACCTGCTACCTGCCGCATTCCAAATTGGAAGTGAGTGGGCACACTTCTGGCTCCATCAACTCCAATTCACTTTATATTGAAAAACTGTGGCCCCTCTCTCTATAACTACTGCTGCTCATCATTTTGGTCTTAAAATGTTCATAATAACCCGCTCTACATCCTGGTGTTTTTATTCCACTATTGTGTCCGTAAATCAAGATATGAACATTAATAACAGACAAATCAGGTGCCTTCTTTCCCCGAGGTCACTCCTGCTAGCATTAGCAATAGGTTTGATTGACAGCGTTGCTAAGCCCATTCCCGTCCCCACCGATGGGTTAGCAGGGAGCGTGCGCCAAGGGGCGTTAACTTCAACAGCCTCGCTCCGGTTGGCTCTTTGGTTGCTATGATACTCGCGGCTGGAATTCCAAATATGAAACTGGGCTCCAAATTTGCCACTACAGCTGCTAGCCTCGATGAGCTTCATTTGACTGGAGCCGAACGGTGATGCCACACTCACTTAGTCCACTTCTTTATACAGTCTATGGTCCCAATATAACACTGTGAAATCTGTATTGTGAGCCATGTTTCGCCTATTGGACCGACCCGTGAGGTGACCTCCTATTCCCAGCCTTATGGTAGAATCACATTATAACTCAATGTATCTGAGAATAAATGCTGTTGTTATCTGTGTGTATGTGTGTGTGTGTTGTTGCTGTCTGGACCTCAACACTGAAGCATGAGGAAATCAGTAGCCATTATGCACACAACCTGACGCACACACCCTCTTTCATGTTTAAGAATCGGCAAAGCATATCCGGACAAATCAAGACTGGGGACGGAGGATAAGGCACCGCCGTGTGTCCAGCGGTCTCGTAAATCAGCGAGGAGAATAGCGTCTGGCCCGCAATGCCCTATATATAACCGCTCTGAAATGGGCAGATAAACAGAGGACAGTGGGGTCTGGTGGGATCACGGGTCGTTAATGGTGACCCACTGAACTTGGGCGTTGTGTGTGAGTTTGTTTTGGGAGATATCAGTGTCGTGCTATTGAGCCAAAGCACTCGCAGTTATGTGCAGAGGCAAGCTGTGTCCATTCACCTTTCGGAGATCTGGTCTAACAATAGAAACTCATATTAGGAGGAGATGGCTGGTTCATAAATATTTGACAAAGAGCAATGAGGTTTCAGCTGGTTCTACAGCACAGGTGGGGGATAACTGTGACTATAGATCCAGTGATGCAAAAGCGGAATATAGAGTCAAATAGAAAAAAGTACAAGGAATGTTCTGGATTTCTGCAAAATTATATTTTTGCACTTTTTACGGAAGTTATAGCATTTTTATATAGCACTTTTCCACTTTCAAGACACTCAAAGCACTTCACATCAAGGAACCACTCACCCATTCATACACACATTCATACACCAGTGTACACAGACACTGCCCACAAGCCTACGTCATCCATGCTCCCACACGACAATTGTCCATAAATATACAAACATGATACAAAACTGTACACAGCAACTTGACAAACCTGATGTGATGTGCAATAATTTGCAATAATGGGATGCATGCTGATTGTGTTGTGATAGTGCTCTGAAGGAGGAGTAACTTAGCACGGAGAGCAAAGGGAAGGGAGACTCAGAGCGTCAAAAATGAAAGTGAAACTTATAAAACATGTTAATACGCTGTTTTGGGCGAATATAGCATTTTCAAAACAATAAAAGGAAACTTGGTGATCTAAATTTGTTATGTGTTACAGTTAATACCCCATAAAAGTCAAATACCCCCTCTTTAATACTCCAAGGAAGTGTAAAATCCTCTCTTCAAATCAACTAAAACCACAGATCTGATTCTGTAACTAGGCCTGGTGGCGTCATCATCTAGTTTCCGTGGAGATTGGCAGGTTTAATGCCATACTATGGAACATTCTAGGCAAAGCAATAACATCTCTGTGAAGACAAGCAGGCGATGGACCCTTCACCAGTCAAACAGTTACAAAAGCTACACAGTTAACTACCTGCTACTACCTATTACCTTTACCTGTCCGAAAATGAATGAATGTGGATATGAACATGTGCCAAAGGGTTAGTAACATCGAGGGGGGAGCTGGATAGATTTAAACATCTACTTCCTTCAGCTGTGTGAATATCGAGGGCGTCCACTAGTTTGGAAAATATTTCCAGCGCCTTGCCTTATCCACGAACCGCCATGTTTTTAGACAGCCAGCAGCTTTAAACGAGCACAACCTGAGCTCTCTGACAGTTCATTTGAATTCTGGCACCTTAACCATCCCATTCTTGATCATTATATAAACTAGGGATGCATGATACAGATACTGGTATTGAATATCGCTCCGATACTGAAAAAATAGGTGGATCTTTCTTCTTTCTTTCTTTTCTTCAGGAGCAGATGTGTGCCTACAAGTCCATATAAAACATTAAAAACAAGAGCAGGTGTGTGTATAAGTCCATGTAAAACATTAAAAACAGGAGCAGATGTGTGTATAAGGCCATATAAAACATTATAAACAGGAGCAGGAGTGTCTGTATAAGTCCATATAAAACATTAAAAACAAGAGCAGGTGTGTGTATAAGTCCATGTAAAACATTAAAAACAGGAGCAGATGTGTGTATAAGGCCATATAAAACATTATAAACAGGAGCAGGAGTGTCTGTATAAGTCCATATAAAACATTATAAACAGGAACAGGTGTGTGTGTGTATAAGTTCATATAAAACATTATAAACAGGAGCAGGTGTGTGTGTGTGGGTGTATAAGTCCATATAAAACATTATAAACAGGAGCAGGTGTGTGTGTGTGTGGGTGTATAAGTCCATATAAAACATTATAAACAGGAGCAGGTGTGTGTGTATAAGTTCGTTATCACATGATTAAATTTCAATTGTGTCACCAAAGTGTCCAGTTTTGCTTGTTCTTGGAGTGTGTTCCATTTTTGTGAAGTAAAACAGCCAAAAGACTCTTTTCCATCTCAGTTTTGGTATGTAGTTTTGTTAGTTTTGGCAGTACTTAGCCTTATGCAGTCATGTGATCTGGGATTAAATGTTCCGGTATCAGTGATTAACAAGCAGGTGAGGGATTCTGGGAGTTTTTCAAGTCGACCCTTATAGATACATTTATACAGTGATACAGATCTGGTATCGGTTCTGTGATATCGGTTCATCCTGGTTGGGCGTTTAATTGGATGTAATAAGATTTACAAGCTGATTTTGGCCAAGCACATCTCATAATGTTTAAACTTTTCTTCATGCAAAACTGTTCAGTCGTGATGTGAATAGGCCACGATAATCACTATTCACCTTATCCCGGAAGTTGCCATGAGAGCAGCCATCGTCATTTGGGTTGTATTATTGTGTATGGGGCCTATTTTGACAGCAAATAAGTTCTATTGGGACTACAGAGCCGTTTTAAAGCCTCCAGAGAATGGATGAAGTGTTGTGTTGATTTGTGTAAAACATTCTTTGTTCATGTAAGCAACAACTCAACTTTATATCAGATTTTTGAGGCAAAACTTTTCCAGAATTCGCCTTTGAAAAGAATGGGATTCCCTCTTAACCGGAAGAGCATGGTTTGGAGCCTTTAGAGGCAAAAGTGGGTGGGGCTGAATAAGGTCAATATCGACTTATTGTCAATAAATTTAAGCTTGAACAGTACATTTTGGGGCTCAGTATTTCTCATCTTGCATTTTCTTTATAATAATGGGAAGACTTTTGTTATTTTTGTTGTAACAGGACAAGATTTGAGCTGTAGAGGCACTTTTTGGCTCCATTCTACTGTTTATTTGCTGCAGCTCTGATGATGTCTATATAAAAATGGTTCACTGGGATTCTCTGCCTTTATTGTTATGGTGTCAGTGAGAGAGTTAGAGTAGTTTCAATATTATCGTTTACCTTTATCGATATATCGAGTATAGAAGATACTAAGGCAAAGTCTTGGTAATGGTATCACAACTGAAAAAGTTGCATCCCAAATGTAGACTATTTAATACCTCACCTAATTCCTGGCCTTTTCTTTTCAAAGTCTGAAACAAGCAAAACAACAACGATAACTCTACAGTATGACCCTAGACTGTATATATAAATGGACAGAGCTAACCTGCTAGCAGCCGTGTTCCAAATAGGAAGTGATCATGGGCGCGCTTCTGGCTCCATCGACTCTGGCTCCAATTCACTTTCTATTGAAAAACTGTGGGACCTCCCTCTGTAACTGCTGCTGTCAGGCTCGTCATTTTGGTCTTAAAATGTTTGTATTAACCCACTCTACATGATCCTGGTGATTTTATTTCATTGGAACTGATAAAGCCGGATCAGTGCATCCCTAATATAGACTATGGAAAAACCTCAACTAATTCCTGGCAATTCCTTTTCAAAATCTGATACAAGCAAAACTACAATGATAACTCTACAATATAACACATAATTTTAACAGTATTTGGATGAATAACAAAAATATTGTCTCATAAAAATGAGATTAAGGTGTGATCTCAACTCATAATTCTGTATCTTTGTTGCTAGAGAACAAGATTTGATTTGATCTTCCTTCATATTGTTTTACACAGAGAGAGAACAGTCCTACATGTTCTTACCATAGTCTATATAAAGAAGTGGACTAAGTGAGTGTGATGTCACCCACAGCATTTGGCTCCAGTCAAATGAAGCTTATCGAGGCTAGCAGTTATAGGGGCCAATTTAGAGCTGAGTTTCGTATTTGGAATTCAGACCATGAATATCATAGCAACCAAAGAGCCAATCTGGAATGAAGCTGCTGAAGGTAACGTCACTTTCTGCCTGCACTGGTGGTTTGGCAGGGGGTGGGTGCTTAGCAATGCTGTCAATCAAACCTGTTGCTAACGCTACCGAAAGCGACCTCGGGGAAAGAAGGTGCCTGATTAGTCTGTTATTAATGCTCATATCTTGATTTACGAACACTATAGCAAAATAAAAAACCCAGCATCATGTAGAGCAGGTTAATATGAACATTTTAAGACCAAAATGATGAGGGTAACAGTAGCAGTAACAGAGAGAGGGGCCACAGTTTTTCAGTGTAAAGTGAATTGAAGCCAGAGTTGATGGAGCAGGAAGCGTGCCCGTGTTCACCTCCTATTTGGAACACGGCGGCTAGCAGGTTAGTTATGTCCATTTATATATACAGTCTATGGTCTTACACATGTTTAAATGTGTTGTTTGAGGTTCTGTTCACTTATACAGAGCCAGTAGTGGATGTAATGGACATGTGAGGGTACAGTCCTATAGCCTTATTGCTAGTTTCGGTCTTGTTAATCCTATCTCCTTCCTTCATACTATACTTTATCTCAAATGACCACACTTCCACACCTGCTCTAGTATTAGTTTGCTGGTTTTATAACGTTCCCACCTTTAATTCCTAGAAATACTCCCAGTTTCCGATTTCTTTTCTTCTTTTCCCTCCTTCTTTCTTCTCTGGCCTCTTGTTCACTGATTTTTGTTCCAAATCAATATTCTCTCAAATATTTCACTGCCAACCATCTGTTTGATTGGTCGAGCCTAACCATTCAAATACATGCTTTTTATTCATAGCAAAACGGTCATACACAAAATAAAGGGGTACACCACCTGCTCGTTTCAATGGAGATGTTATTGCTTTGCCTGAAATGTTCTACCATATGGCATTAAGCTATCTACATGGAGACCAGCAGGTGGTGCCATCCACGCCAAGTTATACATCGGATCTGTGGAGAGATGATGTTCTTAATATTTTTTTGCAATAAAACAGTTGTAACTGCATAAATGTGCTGTAGATAATTTTAAGATCATACTGTGGAACATTCCAGACAGAGCTATTACATCTCCATGAAGACAAGTAGAAAAGTTACATAGTGCATCTTTAAAGCTACCATTCGTAAGTCTATTTTTCTTTTACCCCTCACCTGGCCTTTGCTGAGTCTCACCTGTGCTCTCTGTTCTGTTAGGACCATAGTTTGTATGAAGAAGTGGACTAAGCGAGTGTGACGTCAGCGTTCGGCTCCAGTCAAATGAAGCTTATCAAGGCTAGCAGTTATAGGGACCAATTTGGAGCAGAGTTCAATATTTGGAATTCTGACCGTGAGTTTCATAGCAACCAAGGAGCCAATCCGGAACAAGGCTGTTGAAGGGAACGCCCCTTCCTGCCAGCACCGCCGGTTTAGCCTCCCTGCTAAACCACCTGATTTGTCTGTTATTAATGTTCATATCTTAATTTAGGTACACAAAAATAAAAACTCCAGGATCATGTAGAGCAGGTTAATACGAACATAAGACCAAAATGACGAGCCTAACAGCAGCAGTTACAGAGAGAGAGGCAACAGTTTTTCAATAGAAAGTGAATTGGAGTTGATGGAGCCTGAAGCGCGCCCATGCTCACTTCCTATTTGGAACACGGCAGCTAGCAGGTTAGCTGTGTCCATTTATATATACGGACTATGGTCAGGAAAAAGCTGAGAATACAACGGGGCCGGGTCAGCCAGTTAATTACAAATAGTAGCTTTAAGATAAGTGACTGAAATTCCATTAGCAGACTTCTGTCATCCCTATCCAAGTATTCCCCTACACTTCCGTACTTTCCCAGTTCATTCCTTACTTGTCGTATTTTACCTAGACAGCGTTCCGCCTAAAATTCCCCTATACTTCACTATTGTCGTTTACACCTCTCAGCTCTTCTTAAGCCCTGTTTAGCTTTATCAGTGAAGCAGTTTAGGCGCTCCATTAAAAGCCCTGATCAACTGGAGCTGTTTTCCCATAGAACTGCACAGAGCTCCACGCACATACTCAGCTGGTGAGATAATGCAGGGCCCGTGTTCTTTTATGTCTATACACGTTCTATCAGTGCTCATAGACAGGATTAAGAAGCCACTCCAATGGGGACCACTTAAGAAATTACTATTTTTTCAATGCAAATATCTACTCCTCTTCTCATTATATAGAGGCATGTATTTGGCGGTATGCGTCTCAGCACGTGTATGTGTCTCAACGTGTATACTTAAGTGCCCCGTTTGCATTTTTTCAATGATTGTTTGATAGAAACTTGACCCTGCTCCCTGTGTAGTCTACAGTGTATGCAGGTAACACATTACATACAAGGCTCTGTTAACCCTTTATATACAGCAGTGGCATAGTGTTTAGGGTGTTCGCCTACAAACTCTTAAGTGTACGGTTTAATCCCTGCTTGAACTAGTGCATGCTATTGTTGTGCTCTTGGGCAAGACACTTCACCCACCTTGCTTGTGTATCTATGTGATGTGTGAGTGATAAGGACCTGGTGTTTTTATTCCACTATTGTGTCCCTAAATCAAGCACCTTCTTTCCCCGAGGAACAGTGTTGCTAAGCACCCACTCTGTGCTAAACCAGTGGTGTGGGCGGGAAGGGCCATTCCCTTCAACAGCCTTGCTCCGTGCTAAGCACCCCTCTGTGCTAAACCAGTGGTGTGGGCGGGAAGGGCCATTCCCTTCAACAGCCTTGCTCCGGATTGGCTCTTTGGTTGCTATGATACTCGCAGTCGGAATTCCAAATATGGAACTTGGCTCCAAATTGGCCCCTATAACTGCTAGCCTCGATGAGCTTCATTTGACTGGAGCCAACAACTTGATTAAAAGTAGGTTAAACGTCATGTTTATATTCATAATATTACAATTTTAAAGCCACAATTATTTGAATAAAAACTCAAAAATAAAGGAGAAAAATGGTGATCACTTTAGAAACCATATTGTCCTGCTGTAACTATTACTACACATCGTAACTAACTGGCCCATGCCTCTCTCTGTTCTACTGTTTAGGTCTTGTTTAAACCAGCTCTTGTCAGTTAGCATTTCCACAGGCTGATTCAGATTGGGTTTAGCACATTATTAGTGGTCACCATGATAACTGCCATGTAATCAATAACACATTGATTTGCTGTTCCTTTTCCAGGCCCCAAGAAACAGAGCATCAGAGTTTATCCCAGTGGAAAATATGACTTTACTCCAGGAAAAACCTCTTTAGTACAACTTAAAATACAAACAGAAATGTGGGCTTTAAAAGGTTAAAGGTCATGTTTTTAGAATTCTGACTTGGTTTGGTAGGATAGTATCTGTGGTGAATATTTATCAGTTTTAAAACATTTCAGTGGCAAATTTCCAATAATATGGGAAGTAGTGATGAGTTGTAAATTGGAGCACACCTCTATATATGTCATTGATACAGAAAACTACATCCAAAATGTTAAATATCTAGCTTAGATATGGACCATAGTCTGTATAAAGACGTGGACTAAGTGAGTGTGACATCACCCATTGCGTTCGGCTCCAGTCAAATGAAGCTCATCGAGGCTAGCAGTTATAGGGGTGAATTTGAAGCCGAACTGCATATTTGGAATTCTAACTGCGAGTATCATAGCAATCAAAGAGCCAACTCGGAGCGAGGCTGTTGAAAGTAATGCAAATCTTTTGGTAACGCCAGCAGGAGCAACCTCGGGGAAAGAAGGCACCTTCTTTGTCTGTTATTAATGTTCATATCTTGATTTACGGACACAATAGTGAAATAAAAACACCAGGATCATGTAGAGCGAACCAAAATGACAAGTATGACAGCAGCAGTTACAGAGACAGGGTCCACAGTTTTTCAATAGAAAGTGAATTATAGCCAGAGCCGATGGAACCGGAAGCGCGCCCATGATCACTTCCTATTTGGAACGCGGCGGCTGGCAGGTTGAAGGAAGTAAAATTATAAACTTCACCAAAATAAAAAAAAATCTAAAAAAAAAAACCAGTTGAAGGAATAAAATTATAAACTTCACCAAAATAAAAAAAAATCTAAAAAAAAAAACCAAATTAAAAAAAAACTATATATATAATGTTAACGTTAATGCTTTAGTGAAGTTAGTCTAACTGGTCATATGTGCTCTAACTCAGAGGAGGTGTTTGGTTCTTAATCGTCTCCTGACACTGTCTGTCTGAGGCTAAACAGAGAGTTGGCCTATTGTCAGACGGGATGAGTGCTTTTGTAAAACAGTTCACCTGGTTATTATCTGGAGCCACACCTGTGCGTCTGGTATTCACTAAGCACTAGTCACATTTGGGTTTACATGTGATTGTGCCCTTAGAATGCAGCTGTCCTCTAGACTTTTAGTCCAAGAGCACCGAGGAACAGAGCCTCAGCGGGGAGAAGGTGAAGTGAACTCTAAAAGAAGTTTATGATTTAGACCCCATCTCCAGTAGTCCTTGTTTAAAGGTCCTATATTACACAAAATGAACTCTTGAGAGCTTTAAGCCATGTAATAATGCTGTTACCTCCTCAAAAACATACCTGGAGCTGTGTTTTGTTTCATTCACACATGTTTGAGTAACCCTTTATTCTTAGTCTGTCTACATCTCCAAAGCTCAAAATGCTCTGTTCCACCTTGTGATGTCATGAAGTAGCAGTTTTCAAGTTAACAGCTCCTTTTACCTTTAGTTCAGTAGAGATTTGCAATTCCAGGTCTGAAACCATACAAATTATTCTAGTGAAGATGTTTAAAAACACAGTGGAGCACTTCCTGTATTACCACATGATGACATCACAAGGTGGAACAGAGTGTTCATATTGTGCCCATATTACATTGTTTTCTGTTTTATGCTATAATGTTGTTTCCTCGTCACAAACAGACCTGGAGTTGTGGTTTTTTTTTTTTTCACCACT